>JAULBZ010006056.1:0-12753 GCA_032360805.1 Neoturris breviconis
GAGAAATTTTGACTTGACAAACAGGACTTGGAATGGCAACAAGAAACGAGCCTAAAACTATTTCTTCTTTAGGTCACTATATGGTTTTTAACAGTAGTCAACATCTTTACTACTATGCTACAAGCTATTTCTAGCCCTCCTTGTACGAATAAATATTCACAAAACAATATGTAATTGCATCATTTTTCTTCATTCGCGAAAGTAAAATCCAAACATTAAGCGAATTTTTAACCTTGCGAAAGTTTGTGCCCGCAAAAGTTTGTGCTCTTAAAGTAGACACTGACAAACTAATTCATTTATTCTCTCACATGGGCCCCTAAACGAGTTTCACATTTATTGATCTTGTAAATTCATTGGTTTATTTGTCATTTAATGTGAAACTCGTTTAGGGGTCAATGCAAAGACTGCCTAAGAATAAACATATTTTAATAATAAAATAAAGAAGGAGAGTGATATTTAAAATCTCTCAATTGTGAAGGATTGTTTAACTAACACAAACAGTGTGAAATGTAACAGGGGTATTGACATGAATTTTGTAATAATAATTAGTGACTGGTTGTCCTTATCAGCGAATTATTTTTGGCATAAAATTGCGTTCCATTAGCTATTGACTGTAGCTGCAAGCAATAGACTTTTTGATTTGTTCTATTCATAAGCGTTGTAAACAGAGGATATTAAGAAGAGAAGAAAATGTTTATGACAAAACACTCACATATTTTTTCAACAAGTGCTTTATCGAATAGTTTATGTGAAGTTGATGTACGAAAACACATGTATATAATATTATAGTTACACAAGTTATCTAAGATGAACCAATATTTGGGGGAACTTGTACTCGGGAGGATGTTTGTTTTCCAGATTTGGGAGACCTATATTTGGGTGGGGGTATATCCAAGGACCTACTGTATATTCGGGATTTTATTTAATACAATGTTATGTTATAATATTATTTTGGTTGTACTTTTAATATTTTTCCTACGTGCTAAAATCGTTATTACGATTTTCACTAAAATTGATTGTGCTACACTTTTCTTTTTTGTGCGAAGGATGTGAACACAAATAAATATTATCTTTCATTCATGGTTACAAGAACCTTCTTGATGATGGTTATTTGTTCATTCCAATAAATGCTTCTATCTCCATGGGAGTCGAGAAAGGATGGAAATGTGGCAGCACTATTACTTAATAATGTCATATATAATATGTATGTAATAGAAAATGGATAGTGTGTTCCCACTGACTGTCAATGTTGCCACAATTGTTAAGTAATTGACAATTGGAGAAGGTTTTCTTTGGTTGTAGAGTATTGAAATAGTATTGAATTTGGTAGCTTTTCTCCTAATATGTGAGCATGTACTTTATGTCTTTTGTTTGGTCAATATACGTCAGGTTTGATTTGACTTACAGGCAAATCTGTATAAGATTTATAGAGCAGTAAATGACCAGAATATGCATTATAAGTTAACATGACAGATATATCTATCTTCAATATATATATATATGACATTTACTATATATATTATGTCTTTTGTGACCATGTACGGTGAAGTTACCTCCAAAGGAGCTGTTGTGATCTTTTAGATCGCTTATTTGTCATTGCTCGCATGCGCAATGACATTTACTATAAATATACATTAATATATTATTATTATTGCCATAATAGGTACCATCAAAGTTGCATTCCATATCATACTAACCAATAGCATCTCAGATAAAGTTACAGTTCATTATTATTTATATTTTAGCAAGTAAAATGTCATTCAAGTACAGTGGGAGTCCATCACATTCAAGGTCTTCAAGTTCGAGATCAAATTCAAGTCGCCCATCAAGCATAACACGAAGCTCTAGAGACAATTTTGTATCTGAACTACAATATCTTCCTCCTGAAAATGTGACACCTAATACATTTGTGGAAGAAGTTTTGGATGTTGAAGATATCAGTGAGATTGAAGATGGCGTTGATGAAAATATTTCTGGCTTATCTTTTGTTGAAGATGACAATCAAGAAGAAATAAGTATGTTGTAATATCTCTTATCAATTTGTTTACTATCTTATGAATGCTTTTTGACTTTTTGGTGATAGGGTATTTTCAAAAGTGGAGATTTCTGTGAGGATTTGACCACATTCACCCAAAAGTTATACCCAAGTTGTTGACTCAGCAATTTTTTCCTGTTTGGACTTTTTATATTTTTATATATTTTAATTTCTATGAGACTTGAACCACATTCAATCAAAAATTATTCATAAAAGTAAAATTTATGACTTATTGAATTGAGCCTGATTTGGTCTTTAGAAAGTACTTGAATAATAATTTTTCTTTGAAACTTTTACCATGAAACTTTATTGGCGACTGTTTTGTATTTTGGGGAAGATTATTCCTCAATTTAGTTTTCAGAAAGCTTCCTTCTTCAACTTTTAACTTCTTAAAAATATGTGATGTGAATATAATTATAAAACTTACCACGTCATGTTGTTTATAAAGTTAATGAGTTTATAACACTAAACATTCCGAATATGAATCTGTTTTTTAGACAGTTTTTTTAGGCCTGTTAATATGACATTCTACATGTATAAACATATACATACATTAACTTCCAAAATATTCGGTTGATAAAAAATTTAGGCAGAAACTTTACAAAATTTTGGAGATATACCGATAAAAAATTCGAAATTGCAAGTCATACATGTGCTAGGTTTAATATTCACTCAGTTTGGCAGGCTACATTCAACGTCGCGTCGGTTTGGCAGGCTACATTCAACGTCGCGTTTATTTATTATTTTTTTTCGTTGGCTCGTGTAAAAAATGGATTTATTCATGTGAAGACTTATTTTGAAGAATTTTATGTGCTATGATGAGATTTTGACAATAAGTTACTACAGTTAGTAATGAAGTGTGGACATAGAAATTGCCTGCAAAAAATCTTTTTATGGGGTTTTAATCTCATCCAGGTTTTTTATATGGATTTTGAAAATTGAACTTTGACCACAACAATAAGAAGAAGTTTTGGAGAATCTTACAATAATAAAAATTACAAATACGAAAATAGTAGCAACTGAAAAGAAAGGTGAATCTACGCAGAAAGAAATTGCGTGAAAGCCAAAAGAAGAGATATCATTCTGTTGGCTTTCACCTAAAATATTTCACCTAGTGAAATTCTACCTTTATTTCTATTTCTTGTGGTTCTATTTGTCATAGGTGCAGATAAATCTAGCCATAATGATGAAAAGGTGGAAACCGAAGTAGACCCAGCCATTAAAAAGGGTTTACGAAAGATAAAAAAATTGGATAAAATACTTGCTGAAAAAGTCGAAAAAGAAAGAGAAGTGAAGAAACAGAGACGGGCTTTAGAAAAAGAATTTCATATGCAAGTTCAAGAATTGATCAAAGAAAGAGGTTTAGAAAAAGTAATCGGATCTCAGCAACTGTTATCTCTTTGTGTGAGTGTGGATGAGGAATATGATGATAAAAATCATGTTGAATCAATTTTTACTACTCAAATAAATACAGACTTTTATAAAGAAGAAAATGGAACTGCTTCTCGTAAAGATTCTACTGAATCTATCGGTAATTCATCTGAAAGACAAATTCCATCTGAAAAACAAATTCCATCTGAAAAACACTCAAATAAGAAGAACAGAGATTTTATCAGAAGAAATATTCAACTTGCTTCACAAGCGAATGAAGCTATACCTCTAACAGAAGAAGAAAGAAAGCGTTTAGATGAATTACTTGCTGATGATACAGATTTGCTACTAATTCATAATCCATTCTCTGCACCTTCTATGCCAACTGGTGGTTATACATTCTCTATCGAAGAGCAGAAAACTTTAGAAGAGATTGATGATAAATTAAAACATTTAATACCTGAAGAAGAATATAATTCTGCAATACTAAACGAAAGTTGGACAGATAGAAGTGAAACCATACCTCAGGATAGTGTTTCAGTCATCTCAGAATCAGTAACAAGCGATACCTGTTTCAGTGATGTGTTAGTCGATGAAACAGAAGTTCATTGTGGTGAAAAGGTTTTGCAGGATGAACATGAATATCGCTCGATGTTTTATAGGTTAAATGATATTGAAACTCAACTTCAAAATTTACAACTTTCCAAAGACGAAAATAATGCTCAAATTGATCCAGATCTATTGCGACGATTACTTGATGTCGATTCGCGTTTAACATCTTCATCAAGGAGTATTTGTGAGAGTTTACGATCTGATATTGATGTTAGTGTTGATTCACATAGTGTTACTGGCTTGGATACAACTAGATCTCATGTTAATGGTAGTATGGAATATCCGAACTAAATCACCTGTGGAGGAGTGTGTTTTAGTTTTTTCAGCTTCAAAGTTGATAACTATACTTAAGAACACTCCTGCACAGGTGATATACAGCAGTTATATTCTGACTTGCTTTATTAACTTATGACTTATAATACAAATATGATATTGCTTTGAGTGACAAAAATATTATCTGCTAAACTCAACAAACGAGCTAATCATCATTTAATAGTTAACAGATCCTATGTGTGTACACATTTTATATACAAATAAAAGTAATAAATGTAAAGGCGATCTCCACTAGGCGATTTCATTCGCAGGAATCCTAAATGAAGCCATTCCATTGGTTGAAAGTGACGTCATCTGTCAGGTCGCGTCGCTTTCAACCAATGTAACGAAATCACCTAGTGGAGATCCGCATTAAAATATAAATAGGGTAGTTTTAACAGAAGAAACTTTGCGGGAATAAACTTTCTTTGAGACTATAATCTGAAAAAGTTTCTTTTGCTAAAATTACAAAAATATGGTTTCTGCGAAAGTTGGAAGTATGTAAAATGTTGAAAAATAAATACGTGTGTATATAACTTTTTTTCTTTTGAAAACGTTTTGAAAATATTCAACTGCAAAAGTTTCTTCAGGGAAATGTCTGCAGTTTTCAATAGACCTTTCCCGAATATTTGCTAGGATCCTTCTAGCAGTGTTAGTTTCTGAGAAAAATAGGGGGAGCTTTTTTGCTGCCCCCACAGTCTTTGAATGAAGTCCGCTTATTTTTGCCGCCCCCACCTCCACAATCTTTGAATGAAGTCCGCTTATTTTTATGAAAAATGGATTACACGTTTATTTTTTTCTAAGAAACTCATTTATAAGAAACTTTATCTAGGAATCTCAAAAATTAAGAAACTTTTAGTATTACAAATATTTTGTTAGTTAAAGGATAAGAAACATTTCTCTTGTCATACGCGAATATATTTACTAAAAAGTACAAATGGAGTGCGTAATTTTAGCCGTGCACAAATAAAGTACTGCGTTAGAGCAGAGAGAGTCAAATATACGCTAAACACTTCTAACCGAAAGTACACACAATGTACTTTTTCTAATGAATGTGTTCGAAACTGATGTTCGAAGTCAGATTGACCATTTTGAATCTAAAACTATTAATAACATTTTCAGAAACTTCTACAATTAAAAACCTCAAGTTTCTACACTATGTTACCAATTGCTGCACATTTTTAGTGGAACTTCTTTTATGATGAATAAAGTGTAGTGCTAAATTCCTTATAACATTCGCATTTACCATACCCTGCCTCGTTTTCAAGTTTTCTTTTAATTTAAGAATTTCAATTGTTTATACAGTTTTTGGAGAAGATCGAACATTAACATTGCCAGAACGACTAAAAATAAAAATAAGTGACGTCATAATTATGCCTAATTATGTATTTCGGAAGAGATCTATCCTGATGATCTTTAGACATACAGCTGAACGATTCTTTAAAACAGCAATGCTTAGCCTAATCATAGACCTGATAGATCCCAGAGTTTTTTGTTTGATCAAAATATTATATTGTTATAGTGATAGTTTCTTCAATATTCGAAATAACAAAATTAATCACAGTGGAAAAGTATTTTTCAAGTTATACAGTCTGAAGCTCTACACACAAATCACGCATGCACAGTGGTGATCTTGATGATAAGCACCGTACTTAACGTTTGTTACTTTTGCGGGAAGAAACTTTCGCGGCAATTTAACCCCGATTTCCGCGAAAGTTTCTTCCGTAAAACACGCAAAAACTGGTCAACCGCGAAAGTTTATTCCCGCGAAATATATCAAATTCTCGAATCCGCGAAAAAAAATCTAATAAATCATTTTATGTCGTTTTTCATCTCTTTTTATACACATTTTATACATTTATTGTCAATCTAAAACGATAACTTTTTTCGAAACGATTGAATCTTTTATCATTAAAATTGCAAACTGCGAAAGTTTATTCCCGCGAAATATATCAAATTCTCGAATCCGCTAAAGTTTATTACCGCGAAATTTACACTGAGCAGCTAACCGCGAAAGTTGATTCCAAAAATTTCGCGGTGTTTTTTATATCGCGAAAGTTTCTTCCCTAAAAGTATACAATGTGAGAGTAACATCTCAGTTATCTAGTTTATAGAGAAAATTCCTGGTATTACGTATCTACTTAAAAATTCGCTTTTTATGAGTGAGTATGCATACACCAAAATGTTGAAAAGTAATAGAAACTTCCTGCTATATATCATATATGATGACGTGTACTAACCTCTATAAATCAATTTCGTCTTCATTCAGAAGAACGGTTGATTAGTCTCTTCTATATCAACGTCTATGGCTCTCATACAGAGAGAGTGATCAACTGATTCAACGTTTTGGTTACCGACGAATTTTTTTTAAGTCTATTTTTATTCCTTCTGGGTTGTTTTACTTTCCAAGACAGGTTTTACTACTTATCAACACAAAGCCTGACGCACGCACTTACTACTGGATGAAAATGATGCAAATAGAGGAATAATGTAGTCAATGACTATGGAAGCAGACTTTGTAAATAAAAGTTGTTAAAAAATATTTCAAATAATCGACAATTTTTCTGTCTTCCTGGCGAAAATGCGGCCCTAAACGACGTATCGTTTTGACTTCCGATATAAAGTTGCAAAAACGATTATTCGTGCTTCATTGAAGGTTTCTGGTAAATGTCTTGCACGTATCAAGGGGGTAAAAAGAGAGGAGAGTTAATGAAATATTTCGCTTTTTAAGGGGCGTTAAATAGGGAGCGTTAACTTGAAAAAATACGGTATTATCTTGGCATTTTGAATATATTATTAATTTGTTTTTCGGGCTACTATTTTTTGCTCAGTATTAAATTCCAATAAATGGCGCATCTGATGTCTCACTATACACCTTTAGTGCCTTATAATTGTAATATTGCGTGAAAGTTAACATGTCTAAGGGATGTTACACGTAAGTTTAATCAAGGAAGTCTCTTTTCCAACTTCCTTGGTTTAATACAACGTATCAACGCCGTGATACAGTGGATATAACGTAATATTGCCCAGCTTTCGGTATATCCAGAGATACGAATGCATTTTGTGCGGAGGGGCGTTTTTTTACGATCTTTTTTCAAAGCTAAAAAGTATATTAAAAAGAAACACTTCTCCTGGGACGGTCCGCAAGTTATTTTTGGCCTTACCATCAGATACTATTGTTTACTATTGTGGATGGTGATGGAAAAAAAACGTTGAAATATTTTATACATTTATACAGGTCACAGTGTTGTTATTTTTGTACATTTATTCTATTTTCTTCATTTTGGTTTGGTTGGCAGCAGTGTTATTGTTAGTAACAGCAATATTTGCAGTAAGAGTGGCAGCTGCTGCCAAGCCTTCATTTTCGTTGATGGCATTCTGTAACATGAAAGCGGCATCATTGAAATAAACATCAGCGTATTGAACTGGTTTCGTTAAGAACGGCTGTAATATGTAGTATGAAATCACACATCCATTGTTAACACAAGGGGCCATGCACCAAGCCAAGAAGAAACTTTTGATGATAAAGTAACCTGGTATAAATGCCAATATAAATCCAAATACAGTTTCAATGAGATTGAGGATGTTAAATAGAAACCAGTAGATCAACCATCTTGTACGTTCATCTGGGTCTTGTTCGATAGTTTTTACTGACATGTATATCGGATACAAATTTGCAGCGACTGTCAGAATAAATGGTGCGAAGAAGAGGGATCCAATTATGATGAATGGACAGCTTGCCTAGAAATATTGAAATTCTTAACGAGATTAAATAATTGAAATCTCATTCACATTTCTTAAGAATAAACTCATAAACAAAACCATACTTTTCTAGCCATATTTTCCTAGAAGGTATTTCATTACGTTTTTGAAAACAGTACTCGCGTCAAAACAAAAAATGGGGTGTAAACGCGAGTACATTGGCAAGTTAATTATTTCCGGGTATATACATTAGCGAGGAGAACAAAAAAATCGGCGAATAAAACCAGTTGAAAGTATACTGTTAACTTTTTCAAACGGATCAACATTGACGTGGTGTGTTGGCTGAGTTCACGGATTTACCCAATATGCACTGGACATCTATTCAACCGTCGTTTTGACGTCGGGAAGTCACAATGACGTGTTATTGAACGCCCTGTATCGGCACGACGTGCAAGGCGACCGAATGCTAGTAACTCCGACCGTATAAGAATAATGATAACAGAGATATGCCGTGAACTGAAAGTTTGTAGTACACGACATATTAAATGAAAATAACCTAAAACAATCGATTATAACATATAACAAATAATTCCCTCGTAGCTAACTATATGAATCACAACCTATTGACCGTTTGTAGTGCTATAATCCAAACAATAGCCTTATATCTGGCCGATCTAGCGATATATGTGATAAAGTCCTATGCAACTAAAAAATAAACTAAAACCGTACCAGAACAATTATTAGGTATCTCTTTTTAAGTCCAGTAGCAGCTTCCATAATTCGCAACGTATCATGAAAAAACGGATATTTTCCCAAGAAACTATCAGCGATATTACACGTAAAGTTAACAACTGCTTTCTGTACTTCGTTTATAGTTTCATTCTTCATTGAGATAGGACTTTGTTGTGTAGCCATTTTATCGAGTTTTGTTGTTGTTACACTAGAATGTTATGCGTGTTTCTCTCGAGAGATGGAAGCCAATGAATGTGTGATATAATCGCCCGTGCGTTGATAATTATATATTAACAATATGACGTCTGATTAAATATGTAAACGTCACTTATTAAAATTTGATATTAATCTGCCTCTGTCGATGAGCGCATTGAAGGAGAGCATAAATTTAGATTATTCTGTATTGTACATTTATTTTAGTAAAACAGTTAAACTTGAAGGGGCTCTGCACGAACTGATAAACTTACCAATCTTGGGCAAAAATTGGCAGAAATTATTTTCGAAATAATTGCTAACTTTTCCGGGGGTAAAAATTTCATTGCCAGGGAGTAATACATGACAATTATGCATGGTACCAAACAAACTTTCTGAATAGCTAATTGTGTTGATTTTGCATGATTTCACATTTTAAACATCAGATAACATCAGATAATATTTTTAACATTCATAACCTCATGTTATAATTTACAGACCAGAATGTATATTTTGCGGACCAGACCACCTGGAGAAAATTATGCCATGCCATCAACTTTGTTATTTCGGGTCAAAGTTTCATGGCCAAACACCTGTTAACTTATGAATCATGGAGGGGTAGGACAATGCTCTCAAGCTTTTCTCAGGCTTTTCGTGAGTCAAAAAAGCCCAGTCTTAATAGGGTAGAACATACTGTATTATAAAAACATTTCCAACCATTTCTAAGATGGTCTGGAAGGTTCAAAAGTCCACAATATCTATCGACAGCTAGATACGCAACACGATATACTTTGCACTGTTCGTTTAATCTTTGGTCCAATTTTAAATTGTGAACGATAGACTGGATCAGAGATTGCCCAACGGTAGTACCTTCCATAGCAGTTGCACATAGCTGGCAGTAAAAACGAAAGCCACAGGTGCAGACGATAACACAGCGTTAACTAATGTAATAGCTTTATTTAGAATTCGTGCGAAGGAGTTCAGTGGAAATCCACCTTTACAGACAACCGAATACAGTTTCGTGACACAACGCAACTTTTACATGGATCCCTAAAAAAATTTCACCCTAAACGATCTTGCATTTGGCAGGTTCAATGAAAAGAAATGGCTGACTAAAAAACAAAATCTTATTGTAAACGAATTTCTAATTGGCGAAAATTAGCCTCCTCGCATTTTTTTTATTTTTTTTTGATATTGTTTTTTTTAATTCGTATTCAAATAATTCGCGAAACCGCAAAAGGCGAAAAAAAAAGACTAGTCCACTTGAGGTAAAAAAAAAATACCTGTGAGGGGGAGGCATTATGCCCCTTAAAGGTGAAAAACCACAACTTGTTAAAATGCCCAAGTTTGGGACTTTTCTCAAAAATGGGCCTAGTAACATTTGAAAAAATTGAATTAAACTTTGAACGTATTTTAAATGTTGAAAATGTTTTTGTAAACTATTTGCGGTTTTAACAAAAATATTTTTTCAAATAGTTGCTTACTTTTCCAAGGAGTAAAGTTTTTATTGCCAGGGACCGAAAGGCATGATAATTACGCATTGTATCTTCTGCATAGTTAATTGAGGTTGTTTTAAATGATTATACTATAAACAAATTACATAACATTTTGAGAATTTATGACGCCATTTTTTAATGTACAGACCGAACAATGTATATTTTGCAGACCAGACCAATTCTTCCTTCACTATCGGATGTCTACAAGTATAACCCGTTAACACACTTACTTTAAAACATGCTTTACAAATTTACTCACATCAACCACTTCTTCATTCACTATGGGATGTCTAGAAGTGTAACCCACTTCAAAACATGCTTTACTCCTCTAAACACAAAATCTAAATCACAATGGTTTATGATCTGCAATAATTTATTTCTGAGAGATTGCCCAGTGGGCAAAAACTTGTTTAAAGTCAGCAGTACAAAAGTCGTTCGACGTTGTTCTAGCGTCTTTACTGCGGACTTTGAACAAGTTTTTACACACTGGGTGGTACACGTATTTTAGTACTGGAGCCGACACTTAACTCTTTCCTCCTGACCGACGCCCGTATTTAGGATGCTTACATTTGCATTCTGTGGATTATGATTGTTTGGAATGAGTTAAACACTCGACAATACTCGCCGTTTAAAAGCTTCGAAACGTGTTCCATTTAAGGTTAATTTCTATTAGGCGGAACATTTCACGCGAAAGTCATAAGAAGACAATCTATTGGTAGAAATTGAAATCACACATTGTTTCCTCCTATTGCAAACATGTCTTTACCACAGCATGTTGACTTTGAACAAGTTTTTGTCCACTGGGATATGACACAGTTCAAATACGGAGATATACAGTGGTAGTTTCTTGTACCTCTGGCATATTTCTCGCGAAGGTAGAATGGATGTCGTGTTAGTAAATAATAAAAATAATTTGTTATAAGAAATATAATCTAAAGCAAGGTACTTTTTACAAGAGTAATCTATCTATAATGCGAAGCATGACACTGGGTATGACCGTATTTTCGTAATCTTTCAGGATGTGTATATTTCACATAAATCTCACAAGTACTCCACAACTAAAAAGTTTGGTTTGACTCTCGCAGAACGGAATTGTAACTGCTCATAATCAGATAGAAAATCAAACAAATTGGACTTTTGAGTATAACACATCAAGTCGTTAACTAAATTTCAGGTTGCAACGGGGTAACCTATCCGATTCAATAATTCCCACACTTATCGGATTTATGTACGGTTTTAGACTTTCGTTACTACGATGAAAATCATCTTTCGTTACTACGATGAAAATCATCTTTCGTTACTACGATGGAAATCATCATTGATGCAAGTAAGTACCAACGCATAAACCAGAAGAAGTCATTCCATTGGTAGAAATTGGCATGACATGAATTTTCTTCTTAATGGAAATCGAACCTTTAAATCTTGATTTCCATTGGATAAAGAGATTCGTGCGGAAGCCAATGTGACGAAAGGCTAAAACCTGAGAAGTGTGTGGGAATTGTTTGATATTTTTGTCAAACCAAAATACCCATGTTTCTTTGTAAAACATTGAAACCGATTTGAAATTGATCCTCCGGGTCCTGGGTTCGAGTCCTGGATCCGGATCCTGAGAAAAATCAAACAATATATATACTCGCTAATGTAACCACCAATGATCAAGGTTATTTTCATGCGCATGCGTGAACTCTAAATACGTCTAAATTATGTTTTAGATTACAATTTCGAATCAGTCTCAATGTTTTACAAAGAAACATGGGTATTTTGATTTGAAAAAATATTGAATCGGATATTGAAGCAAAAGAAAACATTTCATCGATGGGATGATTTCTTACAGCTTTTGCACAAATTATTTCGCCTAGTGTAAATCGACCTTTCATAATTCATTATATGGAACAACTTTCTTGTAAGTTTCAAGCACCTAATATTTTCAAGACAAGATACACCGTGAGGTATATGTCCATATAGGTATATTTCTAAATATGGCAATACAAAGTACGAAGATATTCAGACAGTATAGCAATGACCTTGAACATCATGCTAAACATCAGAGTCTTACTAATACTTCTGTGAGGGAAAACCTAACCTATCTACAACTTATAGAAAACTACAACATAGGAAATAAAAATAAGAAAATTCTTATGACTGAATAAATTGTTCTAAATAAACTGTTCTGAGGAAGAGTGTTATATTAGTCGTCTGAAGAAAAAACAAATTAACTGAAACAAATACATTAATCCCCAAAAGTTTCGGCGCGACAAACTTTCGGACGTAGAAGTGTCCGAAAGTTTATAACGCCGAAAA
>JAULBZ010006057.1:0-12752 GCA_032360805.1 Neoturris breviconis
TATTTCACGCATGCGCAATAGACTTTTTGATGACGTCATCATTTTTTGATGACGTCATGATTTATTGTCGGTTGTCGGTTGTCGGTTGCCGGCATTTTAGACTTTTATTTTGACAGATTTTGACAGATTTTTGATCAAAATCTGACAAATCTGTATATATTGACTCTCTATACTAGCTATAACATTGTTTTGACAAGTGCATTTTACTGTTACCTGAAAAATCGAAAATCCATACCTGTGGAGGAGAAAGCCCTCGTGAAATTACGTAAATTATGTCATAATTATGCATAAATACCTCATATGACATGGAATGAACAACATTGAAACAATAAATCAGTCAAAAAAATCTTTTATCGACAGACAAAGTATACACGTGAAAAAAATCAAAAAAATGCAATACATATCTCTTGAGGAAAGCACTGAGAGCACACCTTCTGCATAATATTTTCAATTATCATTACACCAAAATGTTCCTAATAAAAAAATCACAAAAGGAGAAATTCGTTCAATTTCTTGTTCAGGAAATATGGTAAAAAGTTCAACTGGGGGGGGGGGACAGTTTTGCAACCCCCATATATAATAGGGTTAAGTGAAAAACTTTAATTTGCGGATCAAACAAATTTTAAGCACATTCATCTGTTTTATTATTTACAATAAGTAAAAAACAAGCTTCCATCTGCAGATCAAATAAAATTTAAAGCACTAATTATTTTGTTTTATTAATTGCCATAAATCTAATAAACGCCTCCTTCTTTTAAATGCCTCCCTCCCCCTTTTCAAACATTTTATACAAATACATCCCTCTTTTAAACAGCTCCCTCTAATAAACGCCCACTAAATAGATGTTTATTAGAAACAAACCCCTATAGAGAGCATTTATATATGGCAACACAAATAAAACACCAGAGCATATCACCTGTTTTTTTGCAGCGATATCCAACAGATATTTTTTGGCTTGTAGTGTTTATCTCAAAATAAAGTCTTCTTTACAGTGTGCAACCCATCATGGATGGAAACGCACTATAAACGATGGGCAAGGTAAGGTTACAGTGACTATAATTCGCACCAAACGATCACACTAGAAACAGCAATTCCCCAAATATAAGAACAGGAGAGAGGAGACCAAAAGAAGATATATCTATCAATTAAGGCAATATCTACAAAGAGTGGTACTTCAACAACAAGGAATTGAGAAACTTATTCCGGAAGAAGGAAACTTGAAACCTGTATTTTTCAAAATTGTTAATTTAACACTCTCCTCTGCAAAATCTACTTGATCACCAACCCCACTTACTTTGATTCAGAAAACAAACAGCCACATAGAATGTTGTCTCTTCGTTGACATGCTTGTAAGATCTGGCTAACCTTCATATAGATCATACTACTTGCCTAAATAAAGACGCTAAATGCATTGACAACATTTTCTAGTATAAGATTCAACTTAGTTCGAAAGGGTGATAAAGTTATGTCAAATGATGTAGTTGATGGATAGCAATAATAAACAAGCCAAAAAATATGAGGTATATTGTGGAGAAATGTATTTGATCATAATTTCCAAAATTCTACTGGCTAAACAATGATATGTAACAGTATCATCCAGATGGTATGTATTAGCCTCACTTAAAACTCAATTTCTTCAGGGTATAGCCTGCCCCGTAAACAAAATCTTGTTCAAAGACCGCAATAAAGACACTAGAACAACGTCTTCGTCATTGTTTTAGTGTCTTTCCTGAGGACTTTGAACGGTTTTTTGCCCACCAGGTGAAGCTATACTCAAAATTCTTTCCAGAGTAATATTATTATTCCGAACATTGTATTAAGTCAGCAATCAACTTATAATGAAGCCAACAACTTTTCAAATATTAAAAATTATCAATGAATGATTATACATTCAAAATAAGCACTGTGAAACAAACTATAGGTTTACTATCAGTTTACTTCTCCATAGTGCACATCTGCGAAGACTTGGACCTGAGATACCTTAAAAAGAACATAATAATCACTGTGGAGGAGTGATTTTTGAGCATAGCTTCAGACTACATAGACTGAAGCTATGCTCAAAATTCCTTCCTCCACGTTGATTATATTCCCATATTTCAAGCACAGCAGCTATACCTTATTGAAGTTTACAATTGGCAGAGGATCAAAAATTGATGTAATTATAGAACCATATCCTTGGGCAAAGGCTAGATAACTGCTACTGATCAAATCCAAGTCTAGCAGAAAGTCATCCCTTTTGAAGTTGCAATGCTGTATAAGAAAAAAAAAACATGAAAATATTCTTAATCAAAAGTATGGTTTAAAAGTAGCCAAAAGAACTGAGTGAAAGTTAAACCTAGCACATAAATATGAATTGCATACACACATTATACATCAACACATTATATATACACAATAACAACAATAGAAAATATGGCTATTTTATAGTTGAGTAATACGAATTTATGTTTTTAATGTTTTGAAAAAATCTTAAATTTTTAAATTAATTTAAGACTTGTATAGGCTACATATATAGGCTACATGTATTCAAACTTAATGTACACAAGATTATATGTATATGTCTATAGGTTATATGTATATGTATAGGCTATATACAACTCAATGACGTTAACCCTATTAGTACTGGGCTTTTTAAGGCTCTGTAACACTGGGAGATTCCACTCCCCGTCCATAACTATTGAACCACTTGGATGAAACTTTTTACAATTATAGTCAATCATAAAAGAAAGAAAAAAAGTACCAATAATATGTTTTTGATGACGTCATTACAAAAAATATAACATGGCTAATTTTTCTTAAAAACCATGTTTTCTTAGAATTGCCATTAAAAGAGCTTTTCTAATTTTGTTTTCAGTTTCACATAGTTTCCAGATTTTCAGTGAAACCGCTACCAAACTTTTCACCCAAAATTCTGGAAAAATCGGGGAAAATGGATTCCTCATGTGACCAAACTTTGTAAACATTTATTTTATGATTTCAAGTAACTTGAACAAGTTTTATGCTACAAGCATTACCTAAACACAAGTTATGTCAAAACAACGAATTGATGATTTACAAAGAATTTCCTATTTATTATATGACCCAGAAATACTGATCTGAAGATGATATGAAGCTATAGTGGTTAAAAAGTTATACAGCACGTAGGGGGCAGAATCACAAATAGACAAAAACGGCAGACATTTAATGTTGACCAAAAACATGTTAATTTTGTAGGCCGAGAATGATTTGATCAAAGGATTGGTATTAAAAGCAGCCGATGTGAAAGTTAAAATGATTAGACTTACATATACACACATTATATAATAAGAAAGAATGTGCATATGTTACAGCCTAATATAGGAAATAAGCAATATGCTTTAAATGATTTAAAAAAATTATATATTTTTAAATGAAATAAGACTTGCATTATACTATATGTATAGAAGTTATATGCATACAGGATACATGTAATACAGGCTACATGTATATAACCTATGTGTACTAAATACTATACTAAATACTACAAGTTTTTATTGGTTGAAAATCCATATGTATCTTAATTATAGAAGTTATTAACACATTAACATCTAAGCTTAGTAGTTAAGCAGTTGTAATTATGATCCGGAGGTTCCCGGTTTAAATCTTCCTTCAGTTTCAAAATTCGAGCCTCGTCCCTGAAAATACCAGTTCCCCGTAAAGTGGTTCCGGCCATGTTTTAGATAAGGTAGATTGAAAACTGTATCGCCTATCTAGCTTGAGATTTAGAGAGGGTAAAAAAAACCACCTCCTCTCCTAGTGGCCTCGGCCTTGCAAGAGGGGAGCAATTTAAAAAATGGGTGGTTTCCATCATCAGTTGTTAAATTAAAAATAGAAACATAGAAATATATTTTTTTTAAAATGAAAAATCCTAATTTTTTTTTATTTTTAAATTCATGGTAAAAGTCTCATAGAAAATTAAACTGTCAAAAGAATTTATCAGTCTCCACTTCTCTCCTTACCACTTGATATTTTCTTGAATGTGTCAAATCCTCTTTCTAAATTGCCACTTTTTGAAAAAATCCCTTTTTCACCGGTCAAGAGAGAGTCAACAAAATCAAAACAGATTTGGCCAACGATCTCGTAATACTGCCTGGAATGCCAATACAAAATTTCAGCACCACACTATACTACCATAGTAGTAAGAAAATATATGCTTTCCATTGATTTATTACTTTTTCTACGTTGCACAAGTTTAAACAATTACCTCCTCAATTTTTTATATTTTTAAATATATATTTTTAAAATAAGGATCCCCCACGAATAATCACCCTTAATTAAAGTATGCATGCAGAACTAAAGTATGCGTGCAGCCAAACACAAGAATCACAACTTTACACACCTCTAATAGACGTTCCATAGAACCATGATAAAATGTGAATACATCCACAAACTTCTGTAATTTCTTTTGTAAGTATGCATCGGGAACTGCACCGGTACTAACAGAGCAACCTAGAATCTAAAACACAACTTTTTCATTCAACTTTCATTCACACTCATTTTTGCAATGCTCAGTTTTAAATTTGACCTAATGATGTTAATTAAGTTACATTTTTGGAAATCTAGAAGAAATGTGAGTTCATGTAAAAAAAAAAGAACAATACAAGTACTTGCAAAAAAGAAAATAATTTCTCTCATTTTGGTACAATAGTGATATAGACTAAAATGCTTCAAATCACTCTTCGGCAGTTGCTATCATTTTGAGCACTGAAGTCTATACATGTTCTGATCGGTTGTAAAAGGAAATCCAAAATTCTTTAAAACAACGACTTTTAGTTTGTTTTGATAACATCTTGAACTGTTCGCATATTGCACATTTGCTTTTCACAATAGTATTATTCAACGTTCTTCACTGCACTTAACTTTAACTTTAAACATATTATATTATGCCAAATGACAGTTTGTTTACATTGGTGGTGAATTCAAATTATGAACTTCAGATTTCCTTTAAAGTAGAACTTGTTTTTCTACAACAATGAAAGAAGTACATACCATAAGATATTGCGTTCGTTGCACAACAGCATACTTTGTTTTCTGCAAACGTAATGTTTTTGGTATGGAACCAGTCAGAGTTTCAGTAAATGTCACCATTCCAACCAATTGACCAAATAACAAAAACAAAGCATTTGTGTTTTCATTCTAATGACAATAGACAATAAACAGTGGTCGAAATTAGTGCAGATAATCAATGCAGAGGAGCGATTTTTGAGCATAGCTTTAGGCTACAAAGTCTGAAGCCATTTTAAAGAACAATTTATAGTCCCTAAGTGCTTTTGTTTCCATTATATTATATATTTTGAACTCTTAAAATTTTAAAAATAATTTTTATAAAAAATATCCCTTATCATCTCAAAAAACTGAGGAGGGAGCTTCCCCAAAATACAAAATGGCTGTAATAAAAAATTAATATTCAAAATCTCTTAGAAAAGTTATTTTTCAAAAGATTTCTACGTCCAAATGTGATTCTGGTTAAATCCTTATAATCAGTGAAAAAAGTTTTAAAACGTTTGTTTATATCTATTTATTTTTCATTTCTCATTTCATCCTTCACAGAAACATTCATCAATTTTCGGTATAAATATGCATGAACAGAGTACGACTTAAGGGGACCATTCTTCCAGTATTGCTAAGCATTTTATGTTTTTCTTTGCTCAGCTTCGCAAAAATTCCCATTGTTTTCTAGCAATTAACAAGTTTTGCTAAGCAATATTAGTCCCATAATTCGAACACTGCATGAATATTCAGTATGATTTTTTATTTCAATGTGTAAACTACATATACACAAGATTGTATAAAACAATGCAAATTTTATCATGATAGTTTCAAAAGAATCCCTAAAGAAAATGCCTAATCAGAACATGATCAGAACATGATGAGCTAGCTTATGAAACACATAAGCTAGCTCATCATAAGGGGGGGATCTGTTGAACAACGTTGCAGACGTTGCGTACTTGGAACATGTTTTGCTCACTACTGGGCTGTTGCTTATAAATCACACTTGCTTACAAAAAAATCAAAAATTAATTTTGGAGCGGAATCTTTAAATGAGTGACACATGTGTTTAACTAAACATTACTGTACAGAGAATCAGACCAGACTAGATATGTTAAATAGTTGGACTGATGTCTACAAACATAAACGTATAGGGTAAATCTGATCGTATTTAGTGCATATGTTGGTAGCCATAGCAATAATAATTCCTATATTGTAAATTGTGGATAATTTAAAGAGGGTTAAAATAACTGCGGGTCACATCTGTGGAGAAAATATTTTCCAAAATATTTTCAGCCAATTTAGCTGAAAATATTCAGAAAAATCTCTCCTCCAGTGATGACTGGCAGTTATTTGAACTCCTACTAACTTACAGATTTTGGATGATAATACAACACAGCATCTTCTAAAGTATCATATTCACTTTCCATCGCTTTTGTATCATAAATAAAAAACAACTCTTCTGCATCCTCATCACTAGATATTTGCCAAATATCAGCCATTTTATTATTAAACTATAAACAAACCTCAAAATTCACTACGACAATCACCTGTGGAGGAGTGCATTTGAACATAATTTTCAACTGGTCCGGGCTGATAAATATTAAGTAAATTTTATGACCTAACTAAAGACTTTCTGCATCCAATGTTGCAACATATTTTTACAGGAGAACAAAGATGTAACCATGCAGAGCTTACTGCTGGTTGTCAATGTAGAGGAGAGCTTCTTCAGAATTTTTTCAGCAAAATTGGCTGAAAATATTCGGAAAAATCTCTCCTCCACAGTGATAACCGGCTGTTATTTAGAGCCCTGTGGCAAATCGCTGATTGGATTCTAAGAACTTTTAATTCAAGATCGAAAGAACTTATGCGCTGAGATTTTATTGGCATTTAAGTCAGTGGCAGAGAAGCTTAAAGGTCTAAATTCATTTGTTTGGCCAGTTGTTTCAAAGAATTACTGAAATGCAGAGATGGTGTCATCAGCAAAGTGATGTACCAAGGAATATTTGATTGCACAATTCAATTCGTTAATATAAATTAAAAATAAAAGAGGACCTAAAACAGAGCCTTGAGGGGCACCATGTCTGCTAAGATTATTTGCTGACCTAGCTCCATTGAGGGATACAAATTGTTGGCGTCCTGCTAAATAAGACCTAAATAAAGAGAGCGCAGTACCACAAATTCCATAGTGAGGAAGCTTTTCTAGCGGAATTTTGTGATCAACAGTATCAAAGGCCTTTTGGAGATCAATAAAAATACCACATGCATAATTTCCATTATCAAGAGCATCCATAATTTTTTGAGGTGTTTAGAAGAGGTTGAGAAGTTGAGTAACTTTTTCTGAAACCAAATTGTTTTCTTCAAGAGACGCATACACACATTTGTATATAAGTTTTACCAATATTTGAAAGTAAAGATATATGTAGATCGATAATTAGTAAGTTCCAATTTGGATCCTTTTTTATGAATAGGGATATTACCTACAGTATGCAGTTTTTTCAATCTTTGGTTATGCTCACCAAACTTGATGATTTTCAGAACCTTAAAACAGGCCTTAAAAAGTGTTTTCTTGCCACTTATTAAAATTTGTATCTTTTCACAATATCCTCCCGGATTATTTATAAGATAGAGATTGTTTGTGTTGTCTTTGTGAGTCCTGTATCGTCTATTTTTTGTGATGTCCAAAGGGTAACCATCACCTTGTCTGAGCTTTTGCTCGTAGTGTTGGTTCCCCTTCAGTAGTGTACTCATTTCTTTACCCATATATTTATATATCTCTAGGATAATTGTAATTCACTATATACTGATAAAATAAATATATTATCTTATCTTATCTAGTAGGAAAAATTCCTGAAATGAAAGACAAATTAAAATTTTCCGAAAATGGAACCGATAATTCAGTTTTAACAAGGGATAAAATTTGGGCTGGAATACTGCATGGCCCTAAAGATTTACTAAGGTCAAGGGAAGAAATACAATGGAGAACTTCTATTTCATCAGTTGGTGAAAGAAAAATTGAATTAGGAACGGGATTTTTTAAAAAAGAGGAGAAATGTTTTGGTGTAAATGGGATACCCATTCTTATATTATCAGCGATTGAAGCAAAATAATTATTAAAAGAACTAGCAATTGCCACTGGGTCAGTGACAAGGGAGTTATCAATGTTCATACGTGGGAAAAGTAGTATCAGAAGAACAAATAGAAATGACTTTTTTTACACTTTTCACCTAAAAAATATGGAAATCGATAGCTGATGGTCCCTTAAAACTCCTCTAGCTAGAGAGATTTAAGAAAAGGGTCTTTTTATTCTCTAATAAACATTTATAAATATGGTCTCATTTACCTACAGAGGTAAGGATACTATTAATAATCCAAGGACTGGATTTTACTCTCCTTTTCTTCTCGGATGTCTTTTTAAAGGGAGCATATTTGTACAAAAGACTAGGGTATTGACTGATTGACTTGACAGATTGATGATGATAGTGTGTGAAAGTTGAAGAGAAAATATCCAAAGATTGATTGGGGTCATCTACATCATGCAGTATAAAATTCCAATCGATATCATGCAGTTCTGACAGGAAGGCAATTATATCAAAATGTTTCCAGTCACAGGTCACGAGCAAAGAAGTTTCCTGGTGCCTCCCCGATCTGGACTAAGTTAAGGAGGCTGCATTTTCAACAAAAAAATCTTTCATTAAACTAAAAACAGGGGGAAATGGTCAGAAATAGAATCAATAATATTGCCAGAACAAGAGGGAAAATTACATTGCTTCAGGATTGGTTTAGTATAAAACTTATAACCCTACTAGCTCAGAGGAACAAATGAGAATAAAAAAAATAAAAAAATACTTTCGATTTCACCTTACTCCTTTCGCGCAGCCATTTTGCTTTGCTCGTATCTAGTAAACTGGCTCAACTGCATACCAGAAGATGCCGCTCTGCAAATACAGCCAGGGTAGATTCACACCACCACCATAGTCTCAAACCAAGTTTGATTCTTCCAGGGCTTTTATTATCAGGGGGGTCAGAATATCAGGGTCAGAATTCCACGTAATCGGTTGCCGACTAGGTCGCTGGGTGGGTGGTTTCATATTGACGAGTCTTTCATATTTTGTCGAGTCTTTAGACAAGACAAAATAAGAAAAAGATTACGTATATATTTTGCTGTATTCAGCAAAAAGTAGTAGATAAGGCATAATAATAAAGCTAAAAATGGTCTGTCACCTAACTTACAAACGATATACCAGCAACCACTAACCTAAATTGTGAGACATTTTACGAATCTCGATGACTAATAATTTAGTTACTCATCATATTTTCTTTTCTTTTATGTGCATTCCAAATGGTATTATCGAATCGATACAAACATATGAGGATAGAGAAGACCTGGACCATCAGTGTGATGAAAGGCATTATCATTCGTTATGAACGAGAAGGCAACAATATACGTACATATGGAATCAAGCATGGACTTAGGATATATATATATACTGTAATTTTATGTTTGCAGCACACGCTACTTATATGATCCTGGATAGTTTCTTTAACTACACGGTTTTCCTTGTTTAGTTACATTTGGCTATTAAGTATACTATCAAGGTTTTTAGCCCAGTGGTGGAAGCAACTTAAGCCCAGAGCTCATGCGCCTTTTTCTTTTTCTGCTATTGGTGGGGATGTTGGGCCTCCTTCGTCAGCCTACTCCAGCTAGGATGTGTATGTATCCCATTTTAATTGAAGTAAAAGATGCACTGATTGTGTGCTAGTAACGGGCATTGTGATGTGCCAAAATAAATGCACTGTTGTGTGCTTGTAATATGCACTGATGTGTGCTTGTGATATGCACTGATGTGTGCTTGTAATATGCACTGTTATGTGCTTGTAATATGCACTGTTATGTGCTTGTAATATGCACTGGGTGTGCTTGTAATAGGCACTGGGTGTGCTTGTTTTAT
This sequence comes from Neoturris breviconis, assembly GCA_032360805.1. Lineage (NCBI taxonomy): Eukaryota > Metazoa > Cnidaria > Hydrozoa > Anthoathecata > Pandeidae > Neoturris > Neoturris breviconis. The sequence continues at coordinate 9,960 of JAULBZ010006057.1, forward strand.
GCACTGGGTGTGCTTGTTTATGCACTGTGTGTGCTTGTAATATGCACTAGGTGTGCTAGTAATTGATGCACTAGGTGTGCTAGTAATTGATGCACTAGGTGTGCTAGTAATTGATGCACTGTGTGTGCGATGCACTATAATATAGTATATGTACATATACACTATAGTAATGGGATACACGCACATCCTCAGGAGGTACTTCTCAACATTATCTCATATGCTCTTGGCTCATCATCCTTACCTATTTTCCCCCAAATTAACTCTATACCTTGTGCTCGCGTTGCATAGTAATCATTATAGGTTCAAAATATGAAATTTATTGTGTTGTTACTCAGGAACTCTAGCAATTAATGACAGCAGTATTATTATGATAATAATAAATAATAATAAAGTATGAAACGAACACGATCATTCAAACAAACTGGTAAATGCAAGATAATCGAGTTAAAATACGAAAATTAGTCAGACACCTTTTCTCAAAGTGGTAGACACGTTTTTACACTGAACTAATCGGAATTCCCTCGCGATTGCTACCAAAGGAGCTCTGTGCAAATGCACAATTTTTTATTCGGTACGACCAACGCCACTGTGAATTTCGATAAATGTTATTATAGAGCACATAAAATTGTAAAATATGTAAAACGCTATTGAAATTTAGTAATGGACACTTGTCATAAAATCTGCAAATTTATTGTCCTTTTCCTCTGTAAAAGCCTCCTTAATTGCGTTTAGAGCTTACAAAGTTCAGAAGGGCTATTGCAAATACATATTGTTTTTGGTTTGTATCCATTTTACTGTTTCCACATGTTTTGTTATTTTTTTTTATTATTTACCAACTATGTGTTCTCGCTTGGAATATAAGATTATTATTTTTTTTTTTAGAAAAATTATGGGTGTCACATGGTAACTATTTTTTTGTTTATTCTTTATTTTGATATTCCTTTTAAGGTAAAAAATGTTCTGCTGTTTATTTCTTAAATTAAAGCTATACAATGATTGTTGCAAAGAAAAAAATGTCATATGGTCACGACTTTGTCCTTAATTGACACACAAAGTAACCTACGGTGGTTGTAAATTGTCTGCTTTTTTAATCGGTTACTGTAAAGTTTAAGCTATACCGTGACATCACATATGCTACTTCTGAAACCATGCTATTAGCCGTGAAATGATGATGAGAACCTTGATTGCAAAGAAAATAACTCTGCAAGATAGAAAACGCCAATTGCCGATGGCTAATGTATACCAATGATGACTTTTGCAAAAAAATTGTCCTAACAAGACAAGATACAAACGAGGTTCTAAAAGGTTTGTTCGAAGTTTGTGAATGTTTATTTCAAATCTTCTTTCTTTGTACAGAGATTGTTTTTTTATCATTTTACATACTCACATAAAACCATAATAAAACCTCTACTAGCGTTTACTGGTGTATAAAATCGTAATTCCCGTTGTTGGTTTATCTTAGCATTCTCATTTAATAGTCAACACTACATATAAGGCGGCTAACTTAAAGGGGAAATAAAATCTGGAAATATTTTTTCTAAATTTCAGTCTGGAATGTCTAATAAATCATAAAATATCAGTAAATTTGATCAAAAGTTCAAAAATCGCAACAAAACCCTGATATTTCTGATATTTGTCATCAAAAGTACTCACGGCCGTCGCCATATGTAATTTTAGTTGCCATGGTTTCATATGCAAAACACTGTTTTTAGAACGTCATTCGTGCTACATGATAATTATAAACAAAATGTCTGTTGTGGAAGTCGCACACAAAGGTCTAGGAGATGATGAGAATTCTTTTTCTGAAATAGAAAATTACACTTATTTGGATACTGACAATTTTGAGGGGAAGTGTGGGTACTCTTGTGAACCTGAATACTCTAAGGAAGAGCTTGCAAAATTAGGAATTATTGTTTAAATTAAGGAAAGAAAAGAAGTCCTCAGTAGTTAGCTAGTGATAATGATCTTGACTCCAGCCGTCTACAAACCTTACACTTGTGGACTTTGTTCGATAATACCATCTTTAATCGAGCCAATGCTGCACTGAATCTTCACCTCTCAGCGTCCTTGATATACCATCTGAGGAAAAAAATATATACTTCCTTTACCGGCAAGCAGTGCTTGCCTAACATCGTCGGGAAGGTAAGTCACCTCTAATAATTCCAGTTTACCGTCTGTTCCAGACATTTTAAGGAATGCTGCTTGATTTGCGATCTTTGATACATGTAAATATGCTATTTCATATACTATTTCCAGTATTTCATACGATTTTATACATCATCTTCGATTTAAACCTCTTGATAAAATTGTTGAAAAAATTCTCTTTCTTTCAAGTCTGCTATTTCTTGCAGCTGGTGGTTGAATATAATGGCTATTCGATTTGTATTAATATTATTATTTTTTACGCTTCCACCGAGATTTGTTTAGTGTTCTAAATTTTATTCAGTGCAGAGCTATTGTGCAAGAAATGCAAAAGACGGCTAACCAAACACAATCAGCCATTAATTATATTCACAAAATATCATTATTTAAAATGAGTAAGTCCGTGTGTGTGTATTACACGCATCAGTAATTTAATTATTTATTTAAATATACACTCTCCTTTCCAGGATATATTTTTATTAACATAAATTTATTCTTGTTTGAAAATAAGAAAAACTGAAAGGTTTTTTGAAGCAAAGTTTTTATGCGGCTTTATATTTTTGTTGTAGATCGGTGCAAATGTTATAGACTTTAGATGACATTGCCTATATTATATTTAGTAAACGTTAGTAGAGGTTTTATTATGGTTTT
>JAULBZ010006058.1:0-12750 GCA_032360805.1 Neoturris breviconis
ATTGTTTCTTTAGTATCTGCTATACATTTCATTGTTTCTTTAGTATCTGCTATACATTTCATTGTTTCTTTAGTATCTGCTATACATTTCATTGTTTCTTTAGTATCGGCTATACATTTCATTGTTTCTTTAGTATATATCTGCTATACATTTCATTGTTTTTTAGTGTAATCAAAACTAATAATAATTAAAATATGAATGAACACCTTGACGAACTACGCTTACAAATTACTACATTGACTAAACTTGGTCACGAAAAATTAGCAGCTGGTTCCCCTGTAGAAGCTAGTGAAATATTTCGAAATGTTTGTTCACTTGCTGACCAAACGAATGATGAATATATTATTCGAGGATGTAGCTTTAATATGGGAGCATGTCACGTAGCTAGTGGTCAATCGAACGTCGGTATAAAATATCTAGAGCAAGCAATACCTCCATCAGATACTGAAGATGGAGTGGAGAACTATGCAGATCTATGGTATAATATAGGTGTTGCTCGACATGCAATAGGCGACATTGATAAAGCATTAGTTGCATATGAGAAAGCACTTTTGGCATATCAAGAACTAACGACAAAGCGACTTGAAGGTGAATGTTTAACCAAATTAGCTGTTTGTTATCATTTACAAAGTCAATTACAAAATTCATATGACATGTATCAAAAGTCACAAGAGTTATATGGGGAGCTTGGTGATAAAAGTAATCAAGCATTATGCCTGGTTAGTGCAACAGGTGTACTGTCGGAGATGGGAGATATTGAAGGATGTGCCAAAATATTAGATGTTTTATTGGATGTGTGCCAAGAAATCGAAGATAAACATTTACAAGGTAAATACATGCCTGAATATATGTGCTGGACATCTCCTGTAGAAGAGTGTCTTTTGAGTTGTTGTGTCTTTTGTTCACTATACTCAAAAAACACTCTTATATTCAGGCTTGTAAATACATGGATTAAATTAAAAGGTTTACATCAAGGTGTGGAGGGTGAGGGAAGAGAGTTCTTCTCTTGTGATAGTTGTGTTTTTTGTTAGAAAATCATATCTATTTTTACAATAAGCTAAAAGCAATGCAACTCAATTTCGGATAGTTTTGCCAAACTTGTATAGTTTTGGAAAGCGTAGAAGACGTTCATACAAAATAGTCTTAGAATTATTGCTTATCAAGATTAAGTGGAGGTTATTTCTCCAGTGTTTGACAGAGTGGCTAGTGCCTGGAAAATCCTTGAAAACCCTGGAATATTAAAGGGTGTCCTGGAAAGTCTGGGATTACGATCTTTATGCTAAAAAAGCCTGGAAAAACCGCCATTCATAACAATGATCCTGGAAGATAGTTTTATCGCAACCTTATCATTTTATCGCGACCTGATCTCCCCTTTTTAATATTTAGCGAAAATCTATCACGATATTGGACTGTTGTATATTTCTGAGAAATTATACGAATCAGCTGCTGAATGTTTCGAACAATCGTTGAAGTGCTTAGAACAAGATGTTTTAGAAGATAAATCATTGAAAGCTATCATTATGCAGAACCTAGGTGCAGCTTGTAACTATTTGAAATTCTACGATCGAGCAATACATTTTCATCACAGTGCTGGAGATACGTATGGTGAGTCTTAAGCTTAATTTCCACGAGAGAAAATATTCACTCTGAGAACCAAAAGAAGACATTTCATCGCCATTGTAGAAAGTAATGTCTACCAATGGAATGTCTTTTACTTTCTATTTTCCAGTCTGTCGTTTGTTTTCCAGGCGGCTTTTTAAGTTCCAATTTCCCGATTATCAAGCCACGTTATCAAGCCACGTTAACTATCCGAAACGTACGACTCCAGTCTACGTAAGTCTCGGATTACTACCTGCATGATACAAGGCTCTAATAACGGTTGGGCATCACCTGGGGGTAAATGTTTTTTGATTATAGTCCTCAGATTCAGAGCTGAAGACTGCTCAAAAACACTCCTCCACACAGATGTCTGACCGTTCCTTTGAGGCTTGTAATGTCGACGTCATATAATGTGGTGACGTCATACGATGAATTACCGTTGAAACAACATCATGTCATGTCACTATGAAATAGACCTTTTCCCAAAATAATGAAAACGAGGCGTTGCTTAAAGTACGACTCGTGACAATGCAATGATTTTTTTTTTTGTGCAGCCCCTAAAAGGAGTTATTGCATTGCAACGAGATCTATTTTGAGCAACCAACACCTCGTTTTCATTGTTTTGTGAAAAGCTGTATAGAGAATTCTCAGCAGAGTTGATTATTTACTCTTATCTCGACCACTGTTGAATAACGACGTCGTTTTGACGTTGTTCCGACGTCGTGTTGTACCCGCTGGGTTACCATTTAATGAATTCTTTTTAGGAGAACTTGGCGATCGTCATGCACAAACGCAAGTATTTTGTAACTTAGCATACGCTTATACACAACAAGATCGTTATCAAGATGCAGTAACAGCATTTCAACATGCAATACAAGCGGCTAAAGATAGTGGAGATAAGAAATCACAATGCCTTGCAACAGAAGGAATGGCAGCTATCAGATTTCGCTTGAAAGAATACGAGAAGGCTATTTCATATTATAAAGACGCTCTTATGTTAATATCCTTATCTACAGGAAAGAATAGTTCTCATGCTGATCGGATTGTTGAGAAATTAACGGATGCTATTCAATCACGGTTACTTGAAGAAGGACAAAATGTTGAACGAACGCGTGCGAAAAAAATTGCTACAGAGTATCGAGGAAAATTAAAAAAAGGCAGGCCACGAATTTCTAGAGCACTTCATGAATCACTAATTGCGAAAGGTTTAGAGGAAATAAGTTCATATGAGGATTCTTCTGAACAAGATAGCAGTTCAGATGATATTGATAGCCAACAGACTGACGAAGTTAGTAATAAATTACCGAACGATGAAAAGCAAAGCAGACTCTTTCCTCCTAGAAACATACCTGTAAAACATAACCACGCTAATGATAACGGGATGAATTTTAGTATGAAAAGTACCTTATCTAAAAGTCATCAGTATGAACTACCTCGAGATTATGCTGACGTCACACCACGTGCAGATGAGGAGTATTACTTAGCAACTGTTGCTCAGAAAAGGCAAGCGGAACAGAAAGAAGTTAAAACTGAAGTGAAAGAATCGTCAAAAATGTGTGCTATTATGTGATAGCTGGACAAAAACTTGTTCAAAGTTAGCAGTATAGACGCTGGAACAACAATGAAAACGTTGTTCTAGCATCTCTACTGCGGACTTTGAACAAGTTTTGATCCACTGGATAGGATTAACATTAATCGGTTTGTTCGAACAAAAGATCGCTGACTTTCTTATGCAGGTATTTTGTGTCTATAACAATTCCATAATAACCCGAACATAGGTCATGTGCTTATATCATTTCGTAAGATTTTTTGAACCATAATGTAGAGCAAACAAGCCTCAATATAACAGTCGGACATCACCTGTGGAAGAGTGTTTTTTAGTTTAGTTTTCAGCTGAAGACTACTCAAAAACACTCCTCCACAGTTGGTACCCGACCGTTATATTGAAGCTTGGAATAAATCCTACTCTCAGTTGTTGCAAATAATCACTATGAGGAGTTTTTTTCAGCTAATTTGACTGAAAATAGTCTGAATAATCTCTCCTTGTAATGATTGACAGCTATTTTAATCCCTGGTATATGTTGCGGTCGGCCAATTCCGAAAACTTATAAATCAGTAGACATAAACTTTAAAAACGCATCTGTAAAATTTAATACTCGTGGATTCTACAGCACAGCAAAATCTTATAAATTTGCAAATCGCGATATTTCTGCAAACATAAAATATTGAAAAATTCTGAACCACGAGAATATATTCTCAAGCAAGAAATGTTTTCCTTTGGGTAGAAATCTTTTATAATTAATTGCATATTTATATTTTAATTTTTTTAATTGTATATATTGTAGTTGATCACGCCGTCCCCAGGTCATCTTTCCTTTTCGAAATGACGAAAAGGCAAGAGGTGTTGAGAACGAGGTTGGTTGTCTTGTACATAATCTTGCAACTCATTATTTGGATATATTTATAACTCTTCACTACATGATTATTTTCTTATGAATGAACGTGGATATCCATCAGGCGGAAAATGTGTGATGTCAATTTCTACCAATGGAATGTCTTCTTTTGGTTCACGCGTAGATTTTTCCGCATAATCCCTATACAGAGACAAATCGTATACGGGACAGCATTCAAAACACCTTCACATTGTGTTATTCGTACTTAAATAACGATCTTGATTATACTGATCCAAACTATTGTCCAATTTAAACTTAGTTACAAATCTTTAGTTAAGCATTCATGTCAACCGCTAGCGTCACCTCTAATTAACGCCATCTGTGTTCGTTACGTAATGGGTAAAAATTGTTCAAAGTCCGCAGTAAAGATGCTACTAGTCAACCTCGTTCCCAGGGCTTCTTGCCTTTTCAAAACACGGAAGAGGCAAGAAGCCCTGGGAACGAGGTTGGCTACTAACTAACGTTTTTGCCCATTTGGTTATCCCCTGTCTAGACGTCAAAACGCCGTTAATTAAACGTTATATGCCCACTGGGTTCGACCAGTTTGTCGAATTTATCATATTTTAGATGGTACTTGGATCGATTGTGGGCATTGAGCGTTGAAGGATTTGTGCTGTCATAAGCCACCTCTTCTCGCTTCTAACAATGCAATTTTTTAGTGTATAAACTCTAATCTATAAATAATTAAGAGACAAAAACTAATGATCTGAACATCCAAGGGTCTAAAAGTGTCAAAAATTCCAATATAATATCACTATGACACCATACGGGCCACAAACAGTCATAGCCATACCATGGACCTATTTACCTAAATCACACCGTTACTCTATAAGCCATAAAATTACCACGCCATAACTATACCATAACAATTCCAGAACTATTCTACAACCATATAACCATGACCATACCATAACTGCAACAAAACATTACCGTAAACCAAAAAGACCATACCCATAAGACACCCAATAACCATAACCATATCGTAATCATGCCGTATACCGTAACCATGTCATTACCATACCGCAACTATAACCATTCTATAACCATACCATAACCATTCTATAACCATACCGTAATCATACTGTAATCATACAGTGTACCCGTAACCATACGGTAACCATACCATAACATAACCAAAACTATAACCACACCATAACGATACTATAACCATACCATAACCATGCCATAGATACAGCACAACCCCATGGCTATAACCATAACCATATCATGACCATAACCAAACCAAACCAAACCACCATAACCATAGCAATATCATAACCGTTCTATAACCATAACCATAACGTAACCATACCATAATCATACTATAACCTTGCCATGTCATGCCATAACCATACCATAGCCTTACCAAAAACTTTAATGTTTAAATTCTCCCGCTAGAATTATTAGTCATACGCCGAAATATAGCTAGGTTTGGAACGACCACGGCAATGAAAACAAAAGCCGAAGTTAATGTATTTGTTGCTTACGGCATAAATCTAAAAAGCAGAAGTGAGAAAGGTACATCCATGATGATATATTATCGTTACATTATACTGCTTGGAATGATAAACTTTCATTATCGCCATTTTATAGAAGTATCAGGAGGCAAAAAACTTGTTTAGTCAGCAGTTATTCTAGCGTCCTTACAGTGGACTTTGAGCAAGTTTTTGTCCACCGCGTCTACGCACGGTTACCGAATACGATATACGTACTGTGATCATGAATGTCTTTGTTTCTCTTCACACGTTTATCACAAATGGGCAAAACCCAGTCTATGGCATATAATAATCAATATCCGACGTTTAAAACCATGAAGTATCAAAATTCAGTTACATGTCAAATTTTATGAAAAAAAAGATAAGCGAGTGAGTGTTAAGCATTAGGCTTTCCAGCCTGGAGCAATGCTCAAAATCGCTCCTCTGCAAGTTATTTTTTCCACCATTTTTCCATGTATAGCTTCTCCAATTGCTGTCCATCACATGAGTCCAGTGTTTTTTTTACTTTATACTCAAAAACACTTCTCTACAAGTGACTTCGGACAGTTAATTCAGTTTTGGACTGGCATGTTTTTGTTTTTTCTGATCCATAGATTGTAAATTTTCAAATGCAATCGATTATATTGTCATTTGAAGGCTACAAACTATTCTCTTTATTAGCCTGACAACACCGTCTTTTTACAGTAACTCGCCACCTGATGAACATTTTAGATCAAGTTTTCATGTTCCTACTGATTTCAACTAGGCGAAAATTCATTGCGAAACCCAAAACAAAACATTCCATTGGTAGAAATCGACGTAATTGTGACGTCAATTTCTGCTAATGCAATGTTTAATTTTGGCTTTCGCAGCGAATTTTTGCCTAGTAAGAATCAACATTTTATTTAGAAAAAATAGAAAACATTTCAAAATGCGAACATCTGATATTTTAGAAAGGAGTCAGTACTTACATATATTATCATATACGTCTCAGTACATTTAAAAAATAAAATTTACAGAGAAAAATACTGAGTCAACGATCTTGCAATGGATTGGTTTATTCGTACCGAAGAAACAAATCAATTGCTAGTTCATTGATATAACACCCTTCTGTGCAGTTTCATTTTTGTTGAACATAGTAACACATCTTAGTACGGGAAATTATTTGGCACGAATTATGATACACGCCCATTACATCAAACAGTGTTCCAAATAAGAACAAATAATCACTGTGGAGGAGAGATTTTTGAGCATAACTTTCTAAGTCTCTCCCCCTCTTCGAGCGAGCACTGTCAATTTCATTTCCAGGTTCATTACTAACCCTGCCAACACACGACGTCGTAACGTCATAGCAACGTCAAAATGACGCCGTGTGCCCATTGGAAAATAAGAGCTAATAATCACTGTGGGGAAGGATTTGCTCTTATTTCGATAACTTCCAGCCGGCAAAAACCTGTTCAAAATCAGCAAAATAACATTATTTTGCTGACTTTGAACAGGTTTTTGCCGGCTGGGCTGGGCTGGGCTGTATTGATATTGTTTAATGGTAATGATCTGACGTAGGAATTTGTGAGCTACTATGTATGGTACTCATGGGCTTGGTTATCAATATAATTATATATATAGACAACTTTGTACCCAGTATTATAAGTACTCATAATTCATAGGTACTTTACATGATGCATATTACTGGGTACAAAGTTGCTTTCCCACAAAATGTGGCATCTGAAATAATTTATAAAAATTGTAAGTTCTTAAAAAAAAATTAAATAGTAACAATACGAACGCGGCTATTTCAGAAATAATAGCTAGAAATCACTCTGAAGGAGGGATTATTAAGCATAACTTAAGGCTAAAATACCTGAAGCAATGCATAAAAAGCCCACCTCCACAGCGACTATTTACTCTTATTTTGATTACTACGTCATGATCCCCGGATCTCAGTACTAAGCTCTTGCAAAAATAACATTTTAAGGATGAAAGACTACTGAATTCAGATCCGGGTAGCTCTGCATACTGACTGTGAATCATCATATATGGTAATACATAGTCCGGATACGAAGTTGTACGGGTGTCCGTATTCAGTATTTTCTACGTTAAATTAGGATAAGATGATCTAAAAAATCACTGGTCGAAATCAGAGTAAAAAAATCAGTGTGGAGACATGATCAAAAATCACTCCACCACAGTGATTATTTGCTCTTATTTAACCAGTGAAATATTAACTTTCACATAAAATGAGAAAAACGCGGAGTTAAGATCGAATAAGTGGTATTCTTAAGCCTGTATATAACTGCCAGACATCACCTGTGTAGGAGTGTATTTTGAGTATAGTGTTCAGCTTGAAAGCGGAACACTATACTCAAATAACACTCCCCCACAGGTGATGTTTGGCAGTTATATGCAGGCTAGATTCTTTTAATTACGCTTTTAATGTCGACTAGGAAGTGTATTAAATTGAATTCGGTTTAAAAAATAATCATGCAGTTCAAACAAATCAAACCAGAAAATAACAGCCATATATCACCCGTGAAGTTAATTTTTTACACTCCCCCACAGGTGATATATGATGGTTATTTATCAGGTTTGGAAATAAATAAAGCACCACAAAAAGTATTCAGTTTAAAAAACTTATTGTATACAACAAATTTGAAATTTCACAACATTTTAGACAACCTTTACATGGACCGCTAATTGAGTTTCAGCCTAAACAATCTTGCATTTGATTCGTTTATACGTAGCGAAGAAACCAATCAATTGCAAGCTCAATTAGGGTGAACTCGTTTAGGGGTCCATGTAAAGGTTGCCTTATTCTAATATGATAGTAAAAGTATGTATGAAAAGGTAAAATGTACTTTCTGAACTAAACAAATAAAGAGCGTGTGACCAAAGCCTAAGTTGTACCACTGGGTATGTGCTTGTACAGAAGGTGTGACCACAATTTACTGATTCTAAGGGTTAAAAACAATGCTGGTCATTACTGTGGAAGAGATTTTTCAGAATGTTTTCAGCCAATGCTGATTCTAGAAAAATCCAGATTACTTAAATTGAATTTACACCAGGCGAAAAATAAAGCCAAAAGAATCACTCCAGAATTATAACACATAGTAACAACAATAAAAATCTAATGTATGGCATGCATTTTAAAAACAAAACAAAGACTGGTTATTGTCACGAAAGAACATAATCGTTAATTAATCTGACATCTCGTTAACTTCGTTTTGCACGTTGCTTCACGCTCTTGTTAATTTCGTGGTTCGGTTTACACGTCAAACCAAGCCTTCGGTTCCTGTTACACATTAGTTCACGCTTTAATTTTTATCACCTGGTAAAATAACTTTTGATATAAGTCTGTGTCAGGCATCACCTGCGGGGTATTTCCGAGTATAGTTTTTAGCTGTAAAATATACCTCAAGTGATATTCGGCTGCTCATTTCAGACACGACGATGTCTGCTGATAAACTCCTTCGCGTATAAATATTCATTGAGCGAAAATTTTCATCGCAAACAACTTGAAATAATTACTCAGTATCTGCAATGAAGAGTGTTCCGACTTATGCTCTTCTCCACAAGGCTCATGAGTTGACAGCTTCGTAACACATACTTATAGTTCCGTAGAAACGCTATAGTTTGACATCTCGTTTCCCCTCGGTGGAGTGTTTTTCATTGGTTGATGTTGTTTTCCGGGACCGATGACCTGTAAAATGTAAAATGAAAATAAAAAAAAATCTGCAATGAAGTGGGTTTTTTCAACGAGCATTATATCTGATTGGTTTCTTTGGTACGAAAATACCACTCATTTATGAGATCGTTGTCTCGGCACTCCTTCCTATACAGATATTGTTACAGATGGACACAACTATTACAAGAAATGGCTATTGAATTGTATTATATTATGGTTGATTCCCACATCAGAAAACCAATACATCCCATCCATCTCTCTGGTTTTATAAACGGATATTTTTTAAATTCGCAGAAAGAAGACATCCCATTGGTAGAAATCCAGTCTCTACTAATGGAATGTCTTCTTTCGGCTTTCGCAACAAATATTTTGCCTGTGGAAATCAACCTTTACACCATTTTGCAATCGTGGTAAAAGGCGCTCTCAAAAATATTCATCAAAATCTGGTAACTTCAAAAAAAAACGAAGAACAGTGAAGAAGGGTGTTATGGAACAGAGCCTGTAGTTGATTGGCTTCTTCAATATAAGAAATGAATCAGTTAAAAAATTGTTGACTCAGTAATCTTCTCCCCAAATATTAATATTATTATTCAGTATAAATATATCATCAACGTGGTTACACTAATTTATGCTAATTTATACTATGTTAATTATACTAATTTATGTTAAATTATGCTAATTGATAATTAAAGACTTATGTTAATATTAAGTTATCATTAAGTGTCATAACATACTTTTATCGCCATCGAATGAGTTGTTATGACGATGATGTTTAAGTGAATGACTTCTAGTAAATGGTAGATTGACGCTTAGTGGACGACCATAATATGGCTAAAATAGTTAAGAAAACATAATAATAAAGAAACTACGAATAATCATTTAATATTCTACTTTAACAGTTTACGCCCCCGCTGAAACAAAATATTTACAGTTATACCACTCATATTCTAAATAAAATCAGGGGGTAGTTAAATTTAAATTGTAACCTGGCATTAATAAAGGCCATATGTCAAAGAAGCAATCCTGTCACTTAGGATTGGAAAAATGTGTGGTGAAAGAATTTTTTAACATTTCTATGAAGTATTTTTAAGACTTAATACAGCCCAAACAGCATAATTATACAAACCTGTTCTACGTATTGTGGTCGATACATTGGTTGCATACCACCTGAATGCATAGCCATCATCTAGATAGAATGTGAAAAGATATTTTAATCAATTCAAAATAAATTTGCCAAAATACTAGTCAAACTAAGAGTAAATAACCACTGTGGACGAGGGATATTTGGACATAGCTGCAGGCTTTCTAGCCTGGAGATATGCTCAAAAATCACTCCTTCACAGTGATTATTTACTCTTACTTAGACCACTGAACGAGTGAACTAAGTATGTTCGATTTAAGTTTTGCCAATACACTCCATCGCAAACTGCCATTATACCAATATTTTACATTGAAAATTTGAGTATTATGTCATTTTAGTATTTTAGTTCCGATGCTTAAAATTTGGAAGGAATTTACTAGTGTTGTCTATAATAGTGCTGATGTCAACAAACTTGCAATTGATTGGTTTATTGGGTACGACTTTATTTTAGAGTTTTTCATTGATTTACTTGTTGTTGTTTTTGAAAATGTATAAGATTAGGAAAGAATAATCAGGATCAGGGCTTTAAATAACAGGCGATCATCACTGTGTTTGGCTAAAAATATTCTGAAAAATCTCTCCTCCACAGTAATGACCGGCTGCTATTTCAAGCCCTGCAGGATATTCCTTCTTACATACCGGTGGTCGTCCTTGTTTTAATAAATGTCTGAAATATAAAAAGAATAATAAATATTACAGAGAAGAGTGCTGAGTCAACGTCAAAGTCTCTGACGTTGTACTAGTGTCTTTACTTCGGACTTTGAACAAGTTTTTGCTCACTGGGTAATCTCAAAAATGAATTAACTGTACCAAGAATCTTGCAATGGAATGATTTATTCTTAACGATAAAGCCAATCCATTGCACACCCTTCTGTTCAGTTTCATTTTTGTTGAATTTGCAAACCTAATATTTAAGGCACAAATTTAGAGGTGAACTTACGACGGTAGATATTGCGGTAGGTATCTTTGAGGGGAATGACCAGCAACGCCAACTGGCATTCCTTGCGGTGGATATTGCATTGCATAATTAGCGTCACGTGGTGGAGTGTAATTATGACGATATTGAACACCATTTGCGGGTTTCATATTTTCCTTGTCAGAATTTGAAGGTGTACCGAAGTGATGTTCAGAACCAGATGTTAAACCATCACCGGATGCGCTATCCGGTCCCAGTTCTAGTAGTACCTAAAAAAAGTAAATTTAGAAAATATTCAATAAAAATCGATTAAGAGAATACTACAGAAGTGTACTGAGTCGCCGATCTTGCAATGGATTGATTTTATGAAAAATCAAAATCATTGCAAGCCCGTTGACATAACATCCATAAGAATCTATGTCTCAGCCGGCAAAAACCTGTTCAAAGTCAGTAAAATAACGTTAGAACAACTAGCTGGGATAAGATCAAAGATGCTGATTTTCACTAGGTGAAAAAGTAGCTGTGAAAGCCAATAGAAGACATTACATTGGTAGAATTGACGTCACATGATGTGCGTCGTTTTGCCGTTGTCGTTATAGACATGTGGGTCAGAAAACAGGACATTGTTTTGATTTGTTTTGACAACAAATGTAATGGCTTCTTAGATATCAAACTTCGTAACGCGCGCGGTGAATCTGACGAAAACAACGATACGAATGTGCGGAATTGGTTTAATTTTTAACGATTATGATCAAGAGACCGACTTTATTTTTTTCCTAACTAGATTTTATAGATTGAAGTGTGATATAATCGATGATTTGGAGGATTGTAGCAAGTTTTCCAAGAAGAACGAACAAATATTTTCATCGCTGACGCAGAATTATTATTTCATCAGACAATCTCCAGTTTTGTTTACAATTGACACCTTGTTTTTGTTTTCTTTGTTTTGATTTTGAATGTGTCTTTATGACCCCATAGTTAAATTTAAACATAGCAGACTTTTTATTTTTGAAGATTTGCTTAAAAATCTAACGTCAGTACCAACATGAGTGCGAAAGCGTACTTACTAAAACATGAACCGACCCCAGAACCGACCAGAACCGACCAGAACCCACCATAAACCGACCAGAACCCACCAGGAACCGGCCAGAACTCATTAGGAACCCACCAGGACCCACCAAAAACTGTCTAAATAAAATAAATAAAGATAAAGATAAAGATAAAGATATTCGAATATTCTTAACATTGTCTAGACATTCTATTTGAAATGGGTTGGAGAAAAACCTGGCCTACGAGTCTAGCCTAGGCCATATGGCCTACCCATGGCCTAGCATTTCACTTAGATGTTTATGTGAAGTAAACAATATTTTTAAGAAACGGGGGCTTTAATACATCCAGTGCACACTGGATTTCCGCGCGGCATATTAGAATTAGGATGATCGTACTTTCTTTTTCACTTTGTCTGCATTTTTATTGCTCTCTCT
>JAULBZ010006059.1:0-12750 GCA_032360805.1 Neoturris breviconis
TACTAACCCGATTGCAACTGATGTGCTAAGGAACGCAATACCGGCGAGATTGTTCACGCATAAGATGCGTCTAGTTTGAATTTGATACGCGTAAAAAAATACGGGAAAAAGGATCCGGGAGTAAATTTTGATAAAAATAATAATAAAAAAATTATTCGAAAAAAAAAAATTAGTAGAAGAAAAAAAATAAGTATTAGGAAAAAAAAATATATAGAAAAAAAAATCGGCAACGCGACTTTAATTTTTTTTCTGGTCGGTGGTCGGTTTTTACTGGTCGATTGGTCGGTGGTCGGTTGCTGGTCGGTGGTTTTGGAATACGCCTGTATTTGCAGACTACAACCCTTTCTCATATATTATGAGACATTTTACGAATTTCAACAAACAATACACACTACAAGTAAAACGTAAATGCGGAAAATGACCCCAAGAAGCGGAATCACCTACCTATGAGGGCAGGTGGGCTTCTCAAAAGTCGCAGCGAAGGCAATCCACCTAGAGATGGTGTCTCGATAAAAACACCTTTGGGGTAGAAACGGTCTTAGCGAGTTGTAACTTTTAGGCGCTTTTGATCATTTCGAGTAGCCTTGCTCAACCCTTCTTTTTCTATTAGTCCATAGTAGATCTCTCAACGGAGTGAGCTTTGTCTCAGCCCTTTTTGGATATTGTTTTTGATGTAGGAAATTACAATGCTACTTAGTCAGTTTGAATTATCAATTTCTAAGCCAGGATTAGGTGACTATTAGATTACGATACAACCTTTCTAAAGAGTGCTGAATGTATGTATGTCTTTTTTATTTCCATTTCCGCTTGATAGTACAGGAATCCGAACCTCTGTTTAACACACAGAGGAGACTATTCCATTAGCAAGTGTTAAATATCGGTATAATTATATTGCGATGTCGTGCACGGAGCTCTTCCACGTAATTATATCCGGTTTGGCATCTCGATGACATTAAAATGTATCTTGTTACAACAAGGTATTAGTCACATTATATGACTAGTATTGTTAGTTCTAACTGATTATCTTCTTCTTCAACCTTAAATTATGTTCTCTTAACCTGCTTGTGAAAAACCTGGATAAAAAATACAGCAAATCCTTAACCTTCTACACCACTCAATATCCGTTATTCTAATCCTTCTTGTCTCAAAAAACTCCTGATGTGAAACAAACATAAATGAGTGGGTATTAAGCAATCTGATTTTCCTGGCTACTCTCTATTAATAACCAATCATGGCCATTTGAACAGAAACATACATGAGTTAGGAGCTTTTGTTAAAGGCGGCCTTCCATGTGCCCGTGACATCTCTCTCGAAGAACCCACTCTTCATACATGTGCTTTCGAATAGCACTTCTTCACTCGACTAGTTACAATTCCTTCTAGAAACACCAGGACGAGGGTTCTGAGGTTATTGACAATGTGGCATCAAAAATTGATAATGTCTTGCTTCACCGTCTCTCTGCTAACATCAACGTATTTGGAAATCTAAATGTCCATCACAAAAATTGAAGTCTGGCACAAAAGTTTCATACATAAACTTACCGCCTACGGTATTTTTTGGTAAACTTCTTTCTGCTATCAAATCATTCTTTTCTAATCGCAAAATGAAGGTTGTTCTAAATGAACAATCTTCCGGCTCTTATGTGTTGAATGCTGGCGTTCATCGGGGCTCTGTGCTCGGGTCAAATTTGTTTCTTATTTTCAAAAATGATCTTCCTGATGATATACTTACTTCTTTAATTGATATATTTGAAGATGACTCCACTATTTACTCTTCTACATCCTCAATAAAAAACATTGATACTGTAACAACCAAACTAACTTCTGACCTTTTGAGAAGTGGCTTATTTCATTTAACGCAGCGAAAATCAAACTCGTTTCCTCGTTTCATTATCGTAAATTTCCCTCTTTTCCCGCAATAATCTCTATGAATTGAACCATTCTAAAAGATTTTTTACTTGGCTTAAATCTTACTGATGACTTAAAGTGGGATGACTACATCGCCTCAAATGCTAATAGTGCCTTAAAAATGGTTAGCCAAGTTTGTCTAACCATGGAATATTGTTGTCACATTTGGGGAGAAGCTTTTTAACGATCACTATCATCACTTTACTATGTCCAGCATCGTCTTAACCCTATTCACACTGGGCTATTTTTGGCTAGTGCAGGCCTGGGTTTATCCCAGTAGACTTAAGACTTAGGGCTTAGGATCTTGGGTCTTTTTTGCAAACTCGACAAAATCTGCTGTTCATAGCAGCCTAGTACCCAGGCTCTTGAAACAAATTCGATTTTTTGTGTCTTTAGGCTTGCTATCGAAAATTTATGGCTTTTTATCTAATTGGAAATTCGGAATTTTTGCTTGTCTCATTTATTTATGTGATTGCTTGTAGTCTCTCTTTTTTCTATTGCTCTTTGCATAATAAATGCTCCAAATTATGTTCAAATGACTCATTCTTTCTCGACAACTGTTTCTGGTACCGCAAAGCTATGGAACTTTTTACCTAATGATTTGTTCCCCACTTCATTTAATCTGGCTATATTTAAACGCAATGTAAAATCAGGACGGAGAGATTTTCATGAATACATGTTTCTTACTTTCCAACATGATAAAATCTCTTCTTACTTTCAACAAAAACTTACAATAACTTCAGTGGACAGACGCTGGTGGTGACACGCCAAAATCTCTGCATGTCATGTTGGATGATTAACGAAGCTTCTGGATTCTTTTTGCTATCCGAGAATTATTTTACCCCGTATTCACTAAAAAGCTTGTTCACTTGGCTACCATTAGGTCTTCAACTTTTTTAGGATGTCACAAACTGTAAACTGTCCAAGTTTGAAAAGAAACCAACCACATGAAGTGTTATTTTAGATTTTAGATAAAAAGCCACTATGACGTCATCATATAGCCTCCATTATGTCTTGAATTTCTCAGGGTATATGCTATGAACTGACCAACTATGAAGAGGAACCAACATTGAGAAGTGCGATTTTCAGAAAGTCCTTTTGACGTCACTATGACGTCATCATATGGCTGTCATTATGCGTTCTTATTTCTCAGAGTGTCACATGCTGTCAAGTGACCAAATATGAAGAGAAACCTTTCTGGTGGTAGTGTTATGTTTATCAACTATTGGGGGTATCAGGGTCAGAATTCTGTGTAATTGGTCGTCAAACGAGTCGCTGGAATAGGGTGCCTAATTTTGGTCTCCGAAATGTTTCCCGGAATAAGCCTCGATTTGGACAGACAACACAGGCACATTTTTTTCATTTTTTTATTTTTATCCTTATATTCTGTACCAATCCTTATCGAGAAATAATGTGTTTAATTTGTGTGGTTTCCTAACTGCAGTGCAGATTAGGCAGGAATATGAGTCGGTCTCTGAAATGTTCCCCATTTTGCCCTCCTCCCCTCTCCCTCCGAAGCCATATCGCCGCGCGAAGTCTACAGTTTTGAATATACACTGTCTTACTTTTTACCATGACCAGCATTTTAAAACTCTCATTGCTATACCTAACTACATGTACATGGCTCAAAACCACAATCAATTTGAAATGTATGCTTTTATATAAACAATTTTTGCAAAATGTATACGAATTTCTCCTCGAGAATGTTCACTATTATCGGAGAACAATAAACTCTGGAATCAAGTAATCGAAGAGAGTCGTTTAGGTAAAGCACCATTATAACGCACACTTTGCTTCTAGTCTCACTTCTATCACTTGGATGTCTTTTGACATGATGGTGACTCTCTTGGAGTATTCTAAATGAAACCATTACATTGGTTGAATATGACGTCACCGTCGCTTTCAACCAATGTAATGACTTCATTTAGAATTTGCGCGAACTAATTCGCTTAGTGGAAATCCGCCTTTATACAGCACAGTAAATTTCGTTCGATGAAGTAAATGTTTGATTCATCATCAATTGAAGTTTCTCTTGGTACGATGTTTCATCACTGATCAATTAGAGTTCCCCTTGGCTTTTTGGCTTGTCCAGCAGCAATTTCCTGTATCATACAAGAACAAAAATGCAGAATACTTGAATACTAGGAGGCATTACCTCAATGTTATATATCACAAAAACAATCGATAATATCATGAAATAAAAGTGCAGACACACATTCCACTAGTAAATATTTAACAGATGCTCTCCTGTGTCTAACTGGAGTGAGAGGGGGTGGGTCATAATAAACTGGAAACAGGGTGGTAATATACAAGCATGACAAGCAAGACAAAAATCTTCCTGTCTTGCTTACACGCCTTGCTACGGATCTGATACATCTGGGACTCGGACCGATAATTCAAATTATTTTGACAATTTAAATGTATGAATACTGTAATGATGATGACGATGATGACAATGATGTCAATACATTTTGCAGAACATCCTCTTGTAATATAATTGTATAAACGAGAGAGGGGTCATAATAAAATGGACTGGCTTAAAAGGGAGAGGTCAGAACAAATGGAAATGGGTGGTGTTGGTTTCCTAAAACAGGAATTTACCTAGCCCCTACTATTAGGCATGGGGTGAATACCGTGGAACTTTGTATGAAATATATTTACCTATAAAGAGACACGCTCATTACAAAGTTCTGGTGCGAAGTCAACAATTTTTCCTGATCTTACCTTAAAAAACTCGTTACAGAATGACGTAGCTTATCTCACTTTAAATGACTCGTTACAGAATGACGTAGCATATCACACATTAAATGACTCGTTACAGAATGACGTAGCATATCTCACTTTAAATGACTCGTTACAAAATGAAGTAGCTTTACATACAGATTATTTAGAGTGGAGTTAACTATGGAAGAATCGCCATTTTTATTTGTAAAAAAGATTTAGAAAACTTACGTAGTCTGTAGCCTTTTGTTGTGCTGTTTTTCTTTTTTCTAGTTGAGCAGAGATTATTCTTGCATTCGATGCATACGAGTTTGCTATTTCCGCCTGAAACAAAACAAGTTACAGCATTTATGTAAGAGAACAAACAATTATGTGACCCAGTGGGCAAAAACTGGTTCAAAGTACGCAGACGCTAGACAACATTTTCAAACGTTGTTCTAGAGCTTTTACTGCGGTCTTTGAACAAGTTTTTGCCCACTGGGTAGAGTTTATGATCTTACAGTTTGCACCGAGGAAACCATTCATTCGCAAGCTCGTTACTATACTCTTTGTTGTAGATCTAATTTTAGCTTCTTTAAAGCGGATCCCCACTATGCGAATTCGTTTACACAAATTCTTAATGAAGTCCTTACATTGGCTGGAAGTGACGTCACCTGGCAGGTGATGTCACTTTCAACCAATGTCATGACTCATTTAGAATTCGCGCGAACGAATTCGCCTAGTGGAGATCCGCCTTTAAATCCACTAAGAAACAGTAGAATTTCGATAAGCGTAACCCTGGAAGTGGAACTCTCGAAAAGTGGAATCATAACTTTAACTATTTATCAAGCTAAAATACTTCGCTAAGTGGAACCAGCTTTCAAGTTCCTGAGTGTTCCACTTATCGAGAGTTCAATGTATTTATTTTTGATGGCCAATAAATATAGATGACCAATAAATATATTGTATTCACGGTCCTTTTTCAACGGCTGCTACTTTCTATACAAGAGATAGTTAAAAGGTAAATCTTCTGTACTTAGGATAGACAATGTAGTATATGCTAAGAAGTGCGTTCAATGGATGGTTACTTCTGAAGAAAGAAACCAATAAATCTGAAGATCACTGACTCGGCACTCTTCTTCGCAGAAACTACTATTGATGAAGAAGGGTGGGATTAACTGCAAGAACATTGACTCAATATAGACTGCACAAAAAGGACGTTATTGTATTGCAATGCGTTCTACTTTGAGCAGCCAACGCCTCATTTTCATACATTTTTGAATAAGTCTATTTTTCTTTGCATTGCAAATAACTTACAGCTTCCAATTCTTCTTCTTCTTCGTCAACAGTCGAAACAGTAACTGAACCAAACTTCCCCATTTCTTTCGTGTGCTTTTTAACCATGATCTATAAGATAGAAGAGGAATGCTAGAATAACTGTGGAGGAGTGATTTTTGGACATTTATGATTTTACTAAAAAGAATGATCCTCCTCAGTGATTATTTGTTATTGTTGCGTGCACTAGTAGTGCATATGTAGCTTTAATCTTCCCAATACAAATAAAAACAGGTTTCTCATAGTTATATGATTTACCAAGTATATACGAAATAGGAACATATTTGAAACAATACTCAGAATCACTCCTCCGAAGTTATCTGACATCTGTATACCATAGCAATGGATTCACGCGGAACTTGCTTGAAGGATTATCTGTAGAAACTACCTTATTCGTACTAATTTTGCAACGAGAAAAAAATTATTTGCGCATATTAACATTTGTGCATGCCCACCTATGAAAAATGATTACAGGAGTTTAGACTGGTAAAACAATCAATTAGGAAGGCAAATGCAAGGGTAAGATTATTTTTGAAACATCATTTTCTCGCACATCGTTTGGCGTGAAATTTCTGCTTAAATTTTCGCGAAATAAGAATCCTTTTTGCACGAATGCACAAAAATTAGCGCGCGCGAAAGTTAGTACCAATAAGATATTACTTTGGAGAGCTTAAGGCAAGCAAATTTCCAATAAGCTTACTACAACAACGAAAACGTGGGAATGTAAGATCTATATGAAAATAACGATGTGTGATAACCGAGATTAAATCATATTTACCTTTTTCTTAGGAACGGGTTTGGCTAATGGTGACGGTTCAATATCATTTGTACTCCCTTTAACAACAGCTCCTTAAACATAAAAAATACATCAAACATGTAATTCAGTGTGTAAAATAAGAGCAAATAATCCCTGTGGAGGAGCAAGGATTTTTAAGCATTGTTTCAGGCTTTATAGTCCGAAGCAATGCTTAAAAATCATTTCTCTACAGTGATTATTTGTTCTTATTTCAAATATATAGGCAGTAGTGGTTCAGTGGTTAAGCAGTGGTGCTTACGAACCGGAGGTTCCCGGTCCAATACCATACTCAGGGGAAAACTGTGTGTCCCTGAAAGCACTGCTGTCTACTTGTTCCCCTGTAAAGTAGTTTCGACCATGTTTCAGAGTAAATAAGGTGAATTGAGGGTTGTATCCCTATCAAGAGAACAATGCCTTGAGAGAGGGTAACGATTTAAAAAAATAAATTAATGGAGCAGTGAATTTTGAGCTTCTTGCAACCACATTGTTTATTTGCTCTTCACTGTCAAACTAATATAAGAAACTTGGAATAATATCATCAAATGTCATAGGAGAATAAATAATAATAAACCAATCAGTTACAAGCTTTTTGATATAAGCCGTTCTTCTTATAGTTTTCTTTGAAATGTAGAATCTTACCATCCACTATAAAAGTAACTTTTGTCTTCTTTTCATGACGATAGAATAGCAGTAAACCACATCTAGAATAATTAATAAACAAGAACACAAGTGATTAGAGTGTAAAACATTAAAAGGGAGCAATAGACATAGATTATTTTCTCATCAAATACTATTTTCGCATAATGCAATTTGATGTTACATTTGAACTACTTAATACCAAAAGTGCATAGGTATAAACGAAACCAACTCAAAAGCAAAACATTAAGATTGACTCACTTTTTACATTTGTATCGAAATTGTCTTTCCAGTCCTTTTTCTCTAGAATAAAAATCAAAGCATACCACAACGTCTTCATATATTTGTCACTCAGCCACGTTTTTCAGTCACAAAATCTCGAGTGACGTCACAACAGGAAACATGAAATATGTTAACTTGAAGGAATTTATCATCAAATGTTTTTTGAGTTACTAATTTTCGTCGAGTTACTAACTCGAAAACTTTATTTAAAAGTTTCTTTATTTCTGTTAAATATTTATGAAAATCTCGAGTTACTTTAAGATTTTAACTTTTAACTAAGATTTACGTTATTGTATAAGAGTTTTGCTCCATTTGTACTATAAAGAAATTTTGATTTGATTTAATCATTTAGGATGTAATAAAGCCAATCAATGTCCAGATTGGTAAACTAGTGCTCTTCATTGCAGGTATATTGTATTTTGTACTAAAGATTCCATTGAGCATATGGTTTTTTGAAAAATATTTCTATTAATTACAGTCTCGTAATATTGCCCACAGTGGAATGTCATATGCAAATTCCAGGACATCTTTTTGGTCCATTGGACCAATTTTTGGCGGGTCTTTACAAAATATCGCCTCCATTGATGGTACCAAATCTCAAAATGGTTAACACTTCAGGAATACGATCTAATAAGGAAAGCGAGACACTGCCGACAATGCCACCTCCGCAAAGTGATAGGAGTAGTCCATCCAAACATAATTTTGGTAAATGTGATCAAAACTTCAATCTAATTTTCAAAAATTCTCTACTTTTGAAAAAAATCTCTTTTTCACTGATACTCGGTCCTGAGTCAACAACATTGAAAAAATATTGGCCAGCAGTCTCATAATATTGCCTAGAATGCTGATACCAAATTTCAAGATGGTACCCCACCTTTTACATCCATTAGACCGAAAACACAATTTGGACCCTTTTTGTCCAAAACTCGGATCGAGTGGGCAAAAATCAAAATCTTTTGTGGCAAAGTGATAGTAATAGCCCATTCAAACAGTGATTATTCGTTCCTGTTTTAAGAACAGTAATTGAACATAATAAGTAACACTTGTTTTCTGTAAAGATATTCAATACCTTTTAAGATATATTGTTTCACTTTCCTCACAACGCAATTTGTGCGCATGAAATTTTGCATCAACAACTCTAGCACCATCCAAAGGTCGTAAAGGTAACTTTTTCAGGTCACAATCTTAAAAACAAAAGTGGAAATAATCAACAAATATATACACAAATATTTTATTGTGAGCATTATCAATACAACACTCAATGCAATATGTAGTGAATAATAAAACTACCTAATTTTGTTTGCTTTTTTACAGTAAATCAGTTTTGCTTTTCAGTCTTGAAAGTCAATTTCTAAACTTTGCTGTGATGTAAATAGATTTTATTGTACACTTGACATTATTGAATTTTATATTCGTACATGCGATTTATATACGTCAGTGTTTTTACAGAACACTCTCATGGAAGTCCTGTTGTGTTTACACATGTTTCACAGATATAAATTTCAAGACCTATTGAATTATACCTATTTAGATGACAGGTACATTGATGTTTACTCACTTGAGGTAGACTTTTAAGCAATCAGAGGGGACTAAAATACTTCAAAATAGATTGGCAAATATTTAAAACATGTTTGGTCTGTTTTTTGATTATTTTAAAAATGTATCATGCTGTTTGTTAACTTTTGTTATTGAAATCTAAAATGTCTAAAAGTGACTTTTCAAATCAAGCACCGCAAATACATTGAATGATAGCATGGGAAATATAGAAGCACTTTAGAGAAGGAAAACTTGAGATATTGAAAGCATATTTTTAGTAAGTAATTTTTCTAGCTTTGAAATAAATGATACCCGCATTCACTTTAAAATATAAAAATAAGATATGAATCCACATTCTACATTACTTTACTTGGCCTACTTGGAAATTTTTGAATTCTCCAACATTTTCACTCAAAACTCGGAAACTATGTGGAATAATAAGATTACCTATCTAAAACTGACAATAGAATTAGAAAAGTTTCTATAGAACTCCTTTATTTGCAACTCTAAAAAAACACGTTTTTTAAGAAAAATTAGCTATTTTATATTATTTGTGATGACATCATTAGAAAAATGCTTATATTATCAACAAAAAAAAATGCTAGCATTATTAAAGGTGGACTACAATTCTGGAAAATTTCATCCATATACATACAAAAGTTATGGAGGGGATGGGGCGGGGTCTGCCCTGTCCCCTAGTGTCACAGAGCAAGCATAGTACTAATACATAGGTTAACCCTACTTTAACCAAGGTAACATATTTTAAGAGATTGAATGCACCTTACCTAAGATTACAGCTACCTGTCCACATAAACAAAAGTATGGAACTAATGACTGATTCCCTTCATTGTATTCTTCCTTATCTTGAGAATCAGAACAAACAATTGTTCTGGAGATGATTTTAGGCATAGTTCTTTATTAGTGACTTAACTAGATAAAAGATTTATAGGATTAGTAGATCATTTTGCAAGAAAAAGTAAATATATAATCACTGCGGAGGAGGAGGTATATTTGAGCATAGCTTTAGACTATGTACCATGAAGCTATGCTCAAAAATCACTTGCAGACGGCTCAGGAATGGAAACAGAGAATTTGCAAGTGATAGGATAAAGTTGAATGTTTGGACATACACTGCTGCCTACAAAGTACGTGTGAATAATCACTAAATCATGCACAATATACTTTAAATAAGAAGGTACATAAGACACAGCGATAGGCTGAGATCTACAAAGGAAACTTCTAAGAGCCTACTTACTGTACATGGAACCCGATATGAACTTGTACTATCATGATTTTATTTTATTTCATACCGGTCTCTACTGGAAAGTTTCTACATTCTAAGGGCAATATGAAACTCCTATCGGTATGGATCTCATACCTGTACAAGATTTAAATGTAAACAGAATGTACCAATGAGAATGACTTGTTCCAAAGTGTTAACACATGCGCAAATAAAAATGCTCTTTTAATATATAACAGATCAATTATTTTTAATAACCAACGTGATTTTATTCATATAAAATAAAATAATATCAGATGTATCAGTATGAATTTCATGTCGGATACTTTATGTAAATAACCTGACAGCCCCATTAGGCTGCAATACCAAAGTTTGATATACCGTTCTAATAGACACCCAGGGCATTTATTTAATTTTTCGTATTTAGGGGTAAGGGCTTTTATTGGAGCAGGGTGTTTACTTCTTTCATAGAAAGAACCAATAAATTCTGTTGCATGCTAAGTACTGCTAATGAACTTATCAGCATTTATTAGAGAAAGGCGCTATTAAAAAGAAGGGGATATTAGAGGATTTATGGTAGCAGGTACATAGTTTCAACAAACTTATTATGAGTTTGCAAAAAGAAAGTCCTAAGCCAGAAATTAGAAAAAATTTAAGAAATCCTCAGCTTCAATCAAAATTACTGTTTCTTATAGAAAATGTAGAACAAATATTGATGTTGAGTAACAGTGAAACATTAAACAACTTAAAAATAAAAAGCTTGTGGAAAGCTAGCCAAACCTTACCAGCTGCACTAATCCACCTTTTAGCCACTCTTACAAGAAAAAGAACATTCAAAGAGAGATATAGTTAAAATATTACTGTGTATTTACTGTGGAATAAAACCAACAGGTATATTATTGAGGCTTACTCTCTTTCCGAGGGATTTAGGGATCACCATTTTCCGATTAAATGTCAGGCTTACAATCGGATAAAACTCATGACACGACTTACAGCTAATGCCTTAATAAACTAGTCCTTTCATATTGATCTCTCCTAACCGTACTTAATCCGAGACCAAGCAATTAACTGGATTGGCGTCTGACAGGGCATAGTCTGTTTCATGGGTAGGTGGCACCCTCTAGCCTAGGCAACTTTCCTAGAGATAGTGTCTCGATAAAAACACCTTAAAGGGTATGTACATAAGTATTCTTATCGGCCAGTCTCACACCCCTTCCTATTAGACTTCTATCTCTAGCTTTTTCTAATATCCATGGTCTTCGTTCTAATTTTTCTCACATAGAAGCATGGTCTTGGTCTGTATGTTCACAACTTACCTATTGCTCATGAAGCTACTCTTAAAGATTCTAAGGAATTTTTTATGTGCTATCATCTCTCACTTCTTCACTCTACTAGCTATTTTCTTATCGCTCTCCTTAATCTAAGTCTTGCAGTGTTGTGTTATTAATTCCGTATCCAGTAGTATTGATAGCCCGCTCTTATTGCTTCCAAATGCAAATATTTCTGTTTTTAATGACTTCAACGTCCATCACTCTGATTGGCTGATAATGGTACCAACTCGCTAAACTGATGTTTTAAATTCTCTTTGTCACAATAACTAATTCAAATCGTCGATTTTCCTTCTCTTTGCTTCTGATAGTAATGACTGTAAAAGGGTCATTCAAGATGACAAATTTGATTATGAGCACAGGGTTTATAATAGACTGACATCACATAAGCTCTCGTGATTTCTGGTGAATCTACAATAGCTTTGCTAACAAAGAGAAATCTTCAATCCCGCCTTTATTCCATGGCCTTGAAATTCTTACATCTTCTAAAAATAAAGCTGAGCAGAGCTTTTTGCAAATATATTTAGAAATAACTCAACCCTTGTTAAAACTTTGCTATTATATACTTCTAAAAAGGTTGTTTGCTTTGATTGTTGGGCTTAAAAAATCAAAGGCCAGTCCTGATGGTGTTCTCCTGTTATCGTTCTTCCAAAAGTGTTTTTAAGAATTTTCTCCAATTCTTTCCAAATTATTTGTCAAGTGTATAATGAGTCTTGTTATCCTTCTGTCATTCCTGTTTTCAAAAAATCTGGTGAGTGATCCAATCCCTGCAATTATCGTCTTTTGTTGCCACTGCAACAAGTTCTACTTTGTTAAGGAGGCCAGACTACACCTCGTTTTCCTGTATATTTGTGAATACTAGGTCTACACGTTCCGTTAATTCAAATGGCACCGATGTTTCATTTACGGAAAAAGCGGACATGACCTTCCGCATTTAGCACAAAAATTGCCAAAATTATGGATATTTCAATCGGCTATAACTTGAACTAA
>JAULBZ010006062.1:0-12745 GCA_032360805.1 Neoturris breviconis
AATGACGGTGGAGTGTATTACTGTGTTGCAACTAATATAGCTGGATCTTATCAAAGTCGAAACGCCACTGTGATTATTGAATGTAAGTTTTACTAACCCTTTTTAGAGATCAATATAACCATAGTATCTCAGTGCTTGAAATAACAACAAATA
This sequence comes from Neoturris breviconis, assembly GCA_032360805.1. Lineage (NCBI taxonomy): Eukaryota > Metazoa > Cnidaria > Hydrozoa > Anthoathecata > Pandeidae > Neoturris > Neoturris breviconis. The sequence goes on from JAULBZ010006062.1 coordinate 154, forward strand.
ATCACTGTGGGGGATTGAGTTTTGAGCATGGCTTCAGGCCTTGGAGTCTAAAGCTATGCTCAAAAATCACTCCTCCACAGTGATTATTTGCCAATTTTTGTAGACATGGGTTCCCGAACTAAGAGCAGACACAATCTCTATGCAGACGTGATTTATGTGCAAAGCTTTAGGAAATATAGTCTGAAGCTATGCTCCAAAATCACTTCTCCACGGTGATCATTCGTTCTTATTTCTGGGCCTGATATTCTACTTTGCATATAACTTGGTTATATTGACCGCTGCATTTTGTTTTGTTTACATTTTCATTTCTTGTGTCTCCTTTTTGTTTTTACGTGTGGTAAAGTAAATTAAACGAGATATAAACCAAATGCTCAAAATAAGAGATAATAAATCAATCATTCTTGAAGAGTATTTTTGAGCATCCTATAATGACTGATTACTCCTCCACAATGATTATAATTTAAACAAAATAAATTGACTGTTGGAAAGACAAAAAAATATATGAACTCTAAAAATCTTTTACCTTGAACTACAAAAGAAAATGTTTAAAGCTAAAATAACATCTATAAGTTTTAACATAAAATGATTAATAATATAATTTGGGTTGGCAGAGAACCGAATAATGAAAATATGAATACTAATACTACTAACACTAACCATTGCGCACATATTCTTAAAAGCAATATGCACTGTAGATATTTGATAGCATCCAAATTATAATACACATAGGCAGTCTTACATGGACCCTTAAATATGTTTTTCCCCCTTAAACGATCTTCCATTTGATTGGTTTCTCCGTTTAGGGTGACACTCATTTAGGGGTACATGTAAAGACTACCACAATACAATGGTCGAAACAAGAGCTAATAATATAATAACTGTGCATAGTTTCAGGCTACAAAGTGATTATTTACTCTTCTTTCCATCGCTGTGTATAGGTGCATGCAAACATTCTTACGACTAGTAAGAACTTTTAAAAGCCACAGTTAAGCTGCCATGGTGATAGTAACCTTAAGTAATATACAGAATACAAATAAAACTTAGCTAGAATCTGTGGAGCCGAGTATAGAATGAATGATTTTGAATGTGATTGGTCTCTTCTTAACAAAGAACCAAGCAACTGCAAGATGATTAATATGAAAATCCAACCCTATTGGAAAATCAGTTCTGTTTACATGAATGTTTCATTTAGGGCAAAGTTTCATATCGAGTAGAACGGGCCAAAATAGGGTGGTTTGCTCTATTTGTAAACAAATTTTCTCTCTCAAGATGATTTCTTTATAATCTTTTATTACTATGATGTAATAAAAATTTATGATTAATTCCATATTTTTTGACCTCATTTATTTTCAACTTGACTTTAAGAATTCTTAGAATACACCAAAACTGACTAAAACTGCTAAGAAGCGAATACACACTGCAAAAGTTCTAACGACTTGGACAGACTAACTAACAGTTCGATTACAAAATATAATAATGGTGGACTTTCAGTTCGCACTACTTGGTGTCACGTGTGAGTGGATATGTAAATCTGGTATTTTGAATGGACGCAATATTTTTTGTTCACCTGATTATACTACTAGGCGAACGAATGGTACAACAGCCAATCAAAATACTGTATTTTACGTATTCACTCATTCACTTGACCAATTCGTTCGAACTGGAAACCCACATTTAAACGGACTAAAAGCTCAAGTAAAATGGACGTAAACTGACTATAACTTCTAAAGAAATGACATAAACGGACATAAACTGACTAAACTTTTGCAAAATGAACATTAACTGATTAAATCTCTTAACAAAATGGATAGGAAGAAACTTATTTCTATCAACGATAAAGTTTTTTATTGCAGTAACTCATTACAATATAATCCGATTTGTGATGTTTAATGGAAATACTTTTTTTAGACCTGGCCAAAACTTTCAAACTTATACCAGACAATGTTACTATATCCGAACGTGATAGCCATACTTTCCGTTGCATCCCACCATTAGGGTTTCCTATTCCAACAGTGGAGTGGTATAAGAATGGGGCTCCACTAAGATTGGATGCAAACTTAAAATATGAAAAAGTTGGTAATGAGTATCAATTACGTATTACGATGGCTGGATACAGTAATCTTGGGCTGTATACATGCGTGGCTCGCAATAAAGAAGGTGAAAGAATCAGTCCACCAGCAGAATTAAAATTCAAAGGTACATTTGGTGCTTCCAATAAGGCCAAATAACCACTGGAGGTGGAATATTTGATTTTCTCCTCCACAGTGATTATTTGTTTTTGTTTTGGGCGTTTCTATGACTGTATACATAAGAACAGTGAACTTTGAAATCTTAGTATGAAGCTTAATTATCATTCCTTATCCCCGGGTTTTTCACATTTCCTCCTTGTTTCTGTGTACTTGAATGTCAAATTTATGCCCATATAATTTTGACAGTAACATTACCTCATAGAATCAGACAAACTATTTTTGTTACATGCAAAAACCTATGTTTTTAATATTTTCCTGTGCATAATATGCCACTTCAGTGATTAAAAGAGCATATATTCACTGTGGAGGATGGGTATTTGAGCATACTCTCAGGTCAGGTTATAAAAAGCCCAACACTATATACTCGAAGATCCCTCCTCTGCAGTGATTATTTATTTTTATTTTAGGAATTATACTGTAACTATCTTTCACTTCTTAAGAATAAATAAGCCCCTCCCCCTTGTTTGTAAGGGTCATAAAAGCTGATGTTAAATAGGGTTAAGGTTACAGCCAGAGTTGTAACAAATAACTGAAAGGTTAAATTCTGGTTGAGTCAGAAAGCTAAATTAAAAAAAAAAAAGATAGTGAAAATACAAAAGGACATCATAATATAAAAACAGAATGGTATGGTCATTGAATCAAATCAAAGTTTCAGTTTGCAGACTTCATAAAGGTGGATTTCTGCTATGTGTATGACATCAATTTCTACCAATGGAATGTCTTCTTTTGGTTTAGCTGCACAAAATGTTTCACCTAGTGGAAATCCTCCTTAATTGATGAGTGAAAACTTTTAAAACTATCTTAGAAATACAAATGAATAATATTAGGTTCACAGGTCTCTGAATTCATGTCGTCATTTCCCTGTGTAGGAGCATCTTTGGAGACTAATTTGCAGCCTGTTGAGTGAAGATTAGCTTCCAAAGATGCTCCTCCACAGGGAAAAGCATTTGTGAATTCAGAGGCCTAGATTCAATACAAATAGTCAAAAGTTCTCAAAAATATAATTTACAGAGAAGAACACTGAGTCAACATCTTACAATGGATTGGTTTCTTCGTACCAAAGAAACCAATCCATTGCAAGCTCGTTGATATAACATTCTTCTGTGTGGTTAAACCTACTAAAAATGTTGCTTTGGCAGGGTTTGAAATAGCTGCTGGTCATCACTGGAGGAGAGATTTTTCAATTGGCTGAATATGAAAAATCTCCTCCACATTGATGACTTGCGCTTATTTTAAGCCCTGTTTTGGGAAAGAAATTTTGAGATGGACCCTAAAAGAGAGTGCTTTTTTTATAGTTACTGTACCACATGTTCAAATCTATAATCCAGAAATACGTGTATACGAAGGAAGAGATGCAACCATTTCATGTGATACCTTAAAACTTCCACAACCTACTCGTATTTGGTCTAAAGTTGATGGCACAATGCCTTCAACAAGTCGTACAGAAAAAACTGGTGATGGCGTTCTCAGGATTTTTAAAACGGAAATATCAGACAGTGGTGAATATAAATGCTTGGCTAAGAATAGTGTTGGCGAAGATTCGACAATCGGGAGATTATATGTTTATAGTATGTATTATACTTTAACAGAGAAAATTAGAGCAGTGATCAAAATAAGATTGAATAATCACTGCAGGGGAGGGCTTTTTAAGCATAGTTTCAGGCTTTGTAGTCTGAAGCTATAAAGCACGAAGCTATGTTCAAAAAGCCCTATTCTACAGTGACAATTTTCCACAGTCCACATTTATTAGAAACTTGGTCCCTATTTTTCATTTTCATTTTTATCAAAATAATGGACCTATAGACTGGAGTGTTATATGTCAGTGATCTTGAATTTGATTGGTTTTGCAGATTTGAAGAAACCAATTCTATTAAGGTTGTTGACATTAATAAGAAAGTAAATAGAAAATGAAACCCATGAGTGTCGAAATAAGAGCAAATAATCACTGTGGAGGAGTGATCTTTGAATCAAGAATCCCTCCTCCACAATGATTATTTACTCTTAATTCGACCATTAAACTCTTAGCCACTCGCCCACAAACTATGACACATTTCATAGTCTGTTTCACAGAAAATGTAGTACCATTTATAATAATGATACCCATAATACATCAGAAAAAGTAGAATTAAAGTCAACCAATGAAGCATAAATGACTGTATATTAACCCTGTATGCTGGGAGGGGGAGGATTCTGCCCCCTGTCACATTATTATTTATAACATCCGAACCACAAAAGTAATAGAGCTGAAACTTTTTGACTTTTTTTATCTATAAGACACAAAATTTCAGCTTCAATACGTTAAGGGATCAAAAAATATAGGTCATAACCTGAGACTACCTATTTCTACATAGGGAAATGCTATATAAATCACGAAAAGGTTATTTCACAATAATTTGTGTTTGGTTAATACTTATAATAACATGAAACTTTGTCAGATTACATAATTATAATCACAAAAGAAATGTTTCTGAAAATTTTGGTCACAATTTTAGTCACATTATGAAACAATAGGGCGCCTGCTAATTATTTTTATTATAAAATGTAGTTTGTGGTTTGAAGTACATTTGGTGTAAATTTAAAAGAAAAATATACAGCGGTTCACATATTATATGGAAGGGGCCCCTCATGTTCCCCCTAGGCTCTTATAGCCCTAAAAAGCTTACGCCTAATAGGTTTAAAATACGTATCTAAAGAACTCTTTTCATTAAAATTCTGAAAAACTACAAAACGAGCAATTTAAAATTAATTGTAATGACGTCATCAGAGAAATGCCGACATCAGCATAAAATATTTGGTGTCATTTTGTTCCTTTTATAATAGACTATAAGTCTGCAAAGTATCATCTCTATTCTATTAGTGGTTTAAAAGTTATGGAGGGGGCGCACCCCCGGCTTTGAGGAGCCCCAAAAAGCCCAGCATATATAGGGTTAATGGGTTTTGGAGTTATTAAAATCTGTCCACAGTGCATTATGTTAGCAGCAGAAGAAAACAGTGAGTTGTGAGATCATATAGACCACCATCTGTAAATAAAGCTATGATACTCAATTCTAATCTCTGGTGTATTCTTTTATTAGAACAACCTGACTTTGAAGTGATGCCATCTGCTCTAAAGATTGGCAAAGGTCAGACTGCCACTTTTGATTGCATCATCAAGGGTGGTAAATCCCCCAGTATACACTGGGAACATAAAGGCTCAGTATATCTGAAAAGCTCACCGAAAGTTCGTATATATGTCAACAATGAAAATCAGTTGGTTATTTCGAATGTTCGTCCAGAAGATGAGGGTGCTGTCGAGTGTAATGCTAAAGATTTTGGAATGACGATAAAATCAGAGGTTGTGTTGTTATCTGTATTAAGTAAGTTAACATTTCTTTACAAAACTTTACTGCAAAATATACTATGCTACCTAAACAAATTTGAAAATAATTGTCAGACATCACCTGTGGAGGAGTGTTTTTGAGTGTAGTAATAGCTGTAGAAACTCTTGCACATGTGATGTCTGACAGTAGATAGACAGTAGATGTCTGACAGTAGATAGTTTTCAGCTGTTGAAGTAAAATTAATGTTTTTTACTCTTTTCTTCTTACGCGTTTGAAGTAATTCAGTATAGGAACTATGGAAAAGGGTGATTTATCTTAGCAAGCTTGTGATTGATTGGATCTCCTAGAATGGTCGAAAAGGATATACAGTGGGATCTCCATAAAGGGTACATACCATAAAGCGGGCACTTTGTTAAGAAAGAAGTTTTTCTAAGACCGGAATGATTTACGGTCAAACTGTCATAAGAGGATAGGAGTACTTTTGCCCCCTATGAGCGAAGAAGGTCATTTAGACACCGTATATAACGATTTTCTATGGTTTTTGGTTCAGTTGAGCATTTTATTTGCAGTAATAGGCAAAGTCTCTTTAAGGTATCTGCTTCCTTAAGACGGACACTTTTCTTTTGCGTGAATAGTGTCTGCCTTATAGAGATTCCACTGTATTTCTATTTTGTACTCTTATTACAACCCCGGAATTCTGGTAGTTCAAGTTGCAGTGCGTTACCTGCTTAGTTTTAATGGACGTACATTTTTTGGTAGTTTGGCACGTCAATTAAATAACCTCCATTATCTTTTGACGTTAATTTAAACTATATTAAATAAGTTACATAATAATTTCACATACGATATTTAGGAGCAATTTCTAAGTAAAAAATCGTTGTTTTATCTTTTTCTCTCGTCCCCCCTCCCTTTTTAAAAAATATTATATTTTACAAATTGTATCACAAAAGAGTTAATAAAGGACCCTAGAAAAGACGTAACAACCACATATGTCGACTTGAAGTTGTGAACATTAAAACCTAAGCACGGCAAGGTCATGTGCAATGTGTATGACCATTTGAAGTCAGAGAAAGGGAAACATAATTATACTTGCGGGATAAAAGGCAGCTGGCATTACCAGTGCCGTAGATGACGGTCGGGCTGGAAGCCTTCCCCTCTCGTGTAAACTGCGTTCGTGTCGTTGTATTTTGTTTGGACATTTTTAAAAGGACTAACTGTATCAGTAGTTATCTGTATTTACTACAATTTTGTATCATTTATTTGTTTAAAGCTTTTATCTATTTTCTGATTACTCAACCGCGTTAATTAAATTGACGTTACCTCTTGAGGGCCATAATTTGCGTTAATTTAATTGATGTAAAAATGTTCTCCTCTCTTATCGCATTAATTTCCTGGGGCGTTAATTAAACTGGTGCTAATTAAGTGGAACGTTAATTTTCTAGGTAGGTTTAAACTGGAGTGGATTATTTACTCTTATTTTAAGCACTGACTTAAACGTTCCCATATCAGACGTCTTGCCTATGATTAGACATAATATATCCAGTAATAATGGTCCACAATTGGATGTCTTATTCAAATAAGATTTTAATGGAGCCATGTCACTGTTAGTGCATGAAATACAGGTGCCATTAAACATAATACATAATATTCTTTTTAGAATCCGTTGTTGCGCCTCCATCCATAACTTTAAGTCCTTATACAATCACAGCACGCGAGGGTGGTAGTTTTACATTATCATGCAAGGGAACTGATACATTGACATTTGATTGGTATCTTGCTGCAAAGAATCAGTTAATCGAATCTACAACATCAGGTGTTAAAATAAAATCTACTTCTGATGGAAGTGATTTGACGTTCAGTAATATTAGGATATCCGACTCAGGATCTTACCGGTAAGTTTCCTGTCTTTTAATGTCTCGGTTGATGTGGAGAGGGGAAATGAGAATAATAAAATGGAAACATGGTATATTAAGTAAAGCGGGACCCCACCACCGCTGCGCTGCAAAGTGATAGTAATAGCTCATTCAAACTTTGCGTGGTGGACTAAAAATCACTCCTCCATAGTGGCTGTTACTATTTCTTATTTCCCCTCTCTAATGGACCGAAAAGGCGTGGTAAATATGTTTAAAATACGTACCTTGAAATTTGGTTATGACATTATAGGCAATGTTGCGAGACTGCTGGCAATTTTTTCCGATTTTGTCTACTCGAGACCGAGTATTGGCAAAACAGGGTTTTTTTCAAAAGTGACCCAACATTTAAATAGTTGACAATTTTGCTATGAGATTTTTGTAATACTGCTGTTAGACGGTCCACATTTGGACATAGAATTTTTTTTTACATGTTCAGATTTCTATGAGACTTTGACTACGTTCAATAAAACGTTTGCCCAGAGGTTGTTCCCAAAAATTGAATAGTTGACTTAAGAATTTTTTTAGCCTACCAAACATAGTTTGGATGAGCTATTGGTACCACTTTGCGGCATTGGCGGCGATGGCTTTCACTCGATTTGATGAGATACTTTCAATGCCGTACCTTTGATTGAGTATATCTTTAAAGTTTGTAGTCTATAGCTAGGTACTGGGTATTTAGCCTGTTTAAGATTTTTTGTTCTAGATCTTTCTAAGTATCTGCTATTCTACACAGAAATATACTGGTCCAACGTAAAATTTCTTGATTAATTGTTTCTTATCATAGATGTAAAGCCACTGGTACTACTGGAACAGGAACAAAACTGAGCCAAGTTACAGTGATCGGTAAGTGATGCTATCATAAGAAGGCTGTGTTTACAATTCGGTGTTCGAAATAAGAACAAATATTCACTGTGGTGGAGATATTTTTGAGCATTTTTAGCCTAAAGCAATTTTTAAAACTCACTTCTTCACAGTGATTATTTGTCCTGATTTTGTACGCTGCAATAATTTCTTATCAATTGCAAACTTGTTGTCATAAGCACCCTTGTTGTCATAAGCACCCTTGCTCAGAAGTTTTATTTTGAGGAAGATTCTATAGGTGTCAGGGTCAGCTTTTTAGCCCCCTCCCCCTTCCCGTTTAAATGTTACTAGAAAAGTCCTCTTTTCCTAAAGAAAACAATATGATATTTAACTTTATTTTAGCTATATGCAATGACAAACTTCCCTTTCTCTTTCTTACAGACCTTAGTGGTTGAAATAAGAGCAAATAATCTCTGTAGAGGAGTGGTTCTTGACAGGTTACAAAGCATGAAGCTATGCTCAATAATCCCTACTCCACAGTGATTATTTACTCATGTCAACCCCTGGCCTAACTTTCTGAAACACTTGCTAGGTTTACCTAAAAATCTCAAAAGTTACTGCAAAGGTTTAATTCGCGAAATTGGTAAGTTCTTGTTTTGTATTTTTACTTTTAATTAACAATACAAAGTTTATTTTTAGCCTCAGATGCAGACATACCATTGCAAATTGAGATTATAAAAGTAACGGATATAAAATCAACTAGTGCGAAATTATCATGGAATGAACCTATAACAAACTCATTGGCTCCAGTCACATCTTATGTGATTACTATAAAAGATGTCAACACCGGAAGGGAAGATAAAACAACACATCTAAATGTTGGGCTAACAGAGAAGGTTGTTACTGGTTTAAAACCTTCCACTATTTATACATTTTCTGTTGCCGCAAAAAACAAGAATGGTTTAGGTCTGGAAAAAAATACTCATGCAATTGAAACTCTAGCAGTGAGTGCTACACCAGGTATGTTATACTTCAATGTTGGATGTATGAGCAAATAATATTGATTTAAGTAATGGAGATTGACATACTGTAATGTTTCTTTATAATGCCTGCTCAGAATTAAACGCTCCCCCAAAAAATTAATAAACATCCCTTCCTTGTAATGCCCCCTCTGATTAAAGATCCCTACCCCCTAAAAGGGGCGTTTATTGGAAATTATAGCAGATGATGATATTAATGTATAATTGACTAAATAAAAAACTGATCCTGCAAAACACTTCTTCATTAATGTCAAAAATTTAATTAGTACACAGGCGATAAAAAGAAGCATTGCGGTAACTGTCTTTAAAGTATTTACGAAAAAGGGGAACTTGTCAAGTACAAGTAGAAGTGTTTGAATATAATCACTGTGGAGTAGTGAATTTAGAGACTATAAAACCTGAAGCCACACTAAAAGATCTCTCCTCCACACTCTTACTTTGACCACTGAGTATGCTCACTGGTGATTATATTATCTCCATCATAATTGTATTTCGACACAAAATATTTAATTTAAGAGTGCACATTTTCAATATCTGCATATCCCAATTTTTTAACATGGTCCTAAAGGTGTGACATCATTTCTATCAATGGATTGAAATATCATTTGGCTTTTACACAAAATTTATCAAAAATTTGTATCAAAAAGCAGATATTTTAGCAGCTTTAAAGTCAAAATCAATAAATTTGAGAAAAATTAATCTATGGTGAAGAGTGTATCAACGAGATTGCAATTGATTGGTTTCTTCGATATGAAGAAACCAATCAATTGCAAGATCGTTGATTTAGCACTCTTCCTCTGGGAACGAATTTTGGAGATCAACCAGTTAAAAGTGTATTAAAGTTGATCTCTCCACCAAGCAAAGAATTTGTAACAAAAGCCAAAAGAATACATTTTACTGGTAGAAATTGACGCTACGTTTACTTTTGTTGAATCTGATCAAATTTAGTTTATAAATCTTCTAAAAGAATTGTTTTGGCGCAAAAGTTTAAGATGATTGAGTCAAGCTTTATTCCCATCTACTGTGGATTCTCAACTAAGATATCTTACTGTTTTATTTTAGATCCATCGACTGTTGATAAATTGGAGAATGTTGTTTTGAAATTAAACACAGAAAAAGTGACCTTTGACAGTATTAAATTTAGTTGGCCTGTAAGTATAATAACAACTTCATATCGGAAATTTGAACAAATAACCACTGTGAAGCCTCAAAATAACCGTCAAACATGACCTATGGAGGAGTGTTTTTTAAGTATAGTTCTCAGCTTTGAAGTCCACAGGTGATGTCTGATGGTTATTTTGAGGCTTGAGAATGGTTTTACAACTTAGAGCTGTATTATATTATACTGTAATGCATAATACATATCCCGTGTCACTAGTAACACAAATTTAGGCCTGTCACTAAAACAAATACAGACATGCTACTCTGGGTGGAGTGTAGGCCTAGTTTTCAGGCCTAGGAGCAACCGGAAGTATTTTGGATATCACGGTTTTGTTGTGTTTCAGGTTTAAATGTGTAAGAGTGAGTGGCATGTCTGTATGTATCATTAATATGCCATCTAACTTAGATTTTATCAATTTCTTGCATAGAGATGAATTTATATTTTGGTATAGTATATTCAAACGACTTGAATCATAAGTTTTATTTCATATTTTAGCGTGTTCAACCAACTTGAATCACAAGTTTTATTTCATATTTTAGCGTGTTCAACCAACTCGAATCACAAGTTATATTTTATATTACAAATATCAAAAAGAAGATAAACAGATATCAGGACAAAAAATGATAAGTAACAATGCAGTAACTTATACACTAAATGATCCTAATGTTTTGACTGAAACTACTAATTATGAGTTCTATATTCAAGCTGTCAACACCCTGTACGTCAGTCCACCAAGTCCAACAGTTATTGTTCCATTTACAAAATGTAAGTTGATTTACCAGGGGTTGAAATAACTGCTGGTTATCACTGTGGAGGAGAGATTTTTCAGATTATTTTCAGTAACTTGGTTGAAATGCTCCGAAAGGTCTCTCCTCCACAGCGATGACCAGCAACTATTTCAACGCCTGATTTACTTTAGTCAACGAGCATTCAAAATCAAATTGTTGACTCCATTATTTTTTCTGTATCTTATTTTTATTTTACCTTTTTTAAATGTTTGTATTTCGAATGCTTATTTTCAATAAGAATATGTTATCCAATGGAGATTTTTTATTTGGGCTTGTTGAATTTTATGAAGTTATTTTGTGCACGTTGTGGCACAAATTTCCAGTGTGTATTGATAGTGTTGTCGTTTGCACCTTTAAACTTTATCGCAACAGCGCTGGTTTGATGTTCCACTCTGTAGCGCTTTTAAAGTAATGTTTGTAGCCCTAGGAGCTTTGAATTGTCACTTACTAATTCGCTAAATGTTGTTCCAGTGAAAATTCTTCCAATAACATTTCGTCACTCACAATGATCTTTATTAATATTGATTAACAATAGACTTATTCTTGCTTTAGTTCTAATTCCCGCACCAAAAGTTGGTATGCAGAAAATTGATAATCAAAATTTGCAAGTTTATTGGGAACCACCTGTCAATTTTAAAGATATTGAAGGTGTTGAAAGTTTTGAGGTGAGTATAAGTCTGATGATAATAATTGCTTTTAACTTGGCTAAAAAACACTCCTCCACAGGCGATGTCTAACAATTATATTCAGACTTGTGAGCATTGTGAAAATTACTAAATTGCGCCCATGGCATGACTTTACAGTGACATCATGATTTGGAATAGTATTTTCAAAAAGGAGATTTATGGCAATGAACTTGTACACAGTGGACAATAACTTGTTTTAAGTCTTTAGTAAAGACACTAGAGCAATGCTGAAAACTTTGTTAGAACAAACATCAGGGCTCGAAATAACAGCGGGTCATCGCTGTGGAGGAGAGATTTTTCAGAATATTTTCAGCCGAATTGGAAACATTATAACCTAACAATGATTATTTGTTCATATTTTAAATATTGAATGTATACACCCAGTGGGCAAAAAACCCGTTCAAAGTCCGCAGCAAAGACGCTATAACAATGTTTTAACGTTGTTCGAACGTTTTTACCGCTGACTTTGAACAAATGTTTGCCCACTGGGTAGCAGCTTTGAAGAAGGGTGTCATGTCAGCGATATTGCAAAATTCATAGACTAAAGCTATATCGGTACTACCCAGCCGGCAAAAACCTGTTCAAAGTCAGCAAAATAACGTTAGAACAACGTTCACAGAACGTTGTTCTAAC
>JAULBZ010006063.1:0-12743 GCA_032360805.1 Neoturris breviconis
ATTATAAACAACTCTTAATGATCTTTCGTGAAGTCTATTGATTTTATTATTAGTGGTACGGCTATGGAACATCCAAACAAGTAAATAGTATTTGAATTGGGATTCAATGAAGGCTGTATACAATATGTGACGCTTTTTAATTGATAGGTCCTTACTCATCCTCAAAAGAACACTTAATTTTTTATTTGAAATCTTCATGGGCTGTTGCTATTAGTTTGCAGTGACAGCAGCAGCCTGCTTTTCTTATTAGGCAATGTTCTTTTGCTTGCCTTAATTTTTGGAGATATAAATGATAAGAGCTAAGTTTTAGAAAAAATTAAAATTTGAAGTTTCTATTTTGATTTTGAGAAGCTACTTCTTCAATTTTTTAAAAAAGTATTTACATTTTTAAAATCTAAAATTAAAATATGATTGAAATAATAAAATTGGACTGTTGATAATAATATTTCCATGCTAGTTTTAAACACAATGGCATATAAAGTATAGGAAGTATTTTAATAATGGAAAGGAACTATTTCAAATAAAAAAAGTATTCTCCTATTGCATTGTTTATTTTTAAATTCTAATAAGGATTTCAGATAAAAAGTATATATATAACATAAAATACCGAATTAGTGCACCGCACACTTTATTAAATCTTTCAGGTTTTAGTGGATCACTCATTTGGAAGGTGCATTTAATGAAAGGAGTGTGCTTACATAAAAAAAAGTCAAGGAAATGTATAAAATTATATCCAGTTCTATTATTCTTTAACATATGTCTAAGTAAAAATGTCTATTTTATCATCCTCTTCCCACTTTCAGTGATATTGTTGAAAGGATATTCTCCACGTGACATTTCTATGGCACAAATTTACTGCTTTTTATTCTCTGGGTTTTAGGTGGTGCACCTGATGGAAGGGTGCGCTTATATAAAAAAATAGTATTTCCAGGGTGCGCTTATTGGAAGTAGTGCGTTAATTTGGTATTTTAAGGTAATAATAGTATGACATGTTATAAGGTTTCTTTAAACACTAAAAGCATATAACCTAAGCATTTCGTTTAGCCTATGTATATAGTTTATCCATAAGCCTGGACATAGCCTATAATTTAGCATATAATATATATATCCAAAAGGCTGCAAATTAGTCTCCAAAGATGCTCATCCACAGGGGAATGAAAACCTGAATTTTCAATTTTTGTGTTTATAGAAGCAAGATTAAAACGAGCTGAGTCGATTATTCAACCTGATCGACAAAGTTCTGTAGAAGAAATGACTGACCCACAATGGAAACGCCATAAAAAACATGTGTTTATATTAAGTGAAGCTGGTAAACCCATATATACAAGGTAGTTTTTATTTTGTGATGAACATCATTCGATACTTTATCAATCATATTATTTTTAATTATATCAATTATTATATTATATCAAGCATATGTTTCGAAGCAACCAGAGATCAGAGATAAGTGAGACAAGTGCAATATTAAATATTTTCTTTGTTTATTTTTTTTTTGAGAACTGATCGTTTCCCAGATTATTGATTCCGTGTTTTATCTTCATGGATAGTGTTTGTTATCACTGTCACATCGATCCCTCTGACCATAAAGATAGCATAGCTTAATAAGGAATGGGCTCAATATAACTTGCCAAAAACTTCTGCGTTTGAAATAAGAGGAAATAGTCACTCTGGAGGAGGAATATTTGAGTTATGCTCTACAGTGAGTATTTCAAGCACTGTGTTGGCTTTGATCGAATTAAATAAGACGGATACTTTAAGGGGATGAATATTTGTAGGGATTAAGTTTTGTGAATTTTTGGCTATTTTTTAAAATGAGTTATAATCAAAAAAAAAATTGGGATGGTCAATTTCATGAAATCAAACAAAAACTTGTTCAAAGTCTGTGGTAAAGATGTGTTCTCCTGCTGCTGACTTTGAACAAATTTTTACCCCTGGGTATTGGTCGTAATTGGTTATAAAAAAATTATATTCCATTAGGTATGGTAATGAAGAAAATTTGGTAACAATGATGGGTTTAATGCAGGCTATTGTGTCGTTTGTTCAAGATGCACAAGACAATATAAGGTTTGTTTATTAATCCACATACTAAGGTGCAGTTTATCTATATGTAGGGCTTGAAGTAACTGCCGGTCATCACTGTGGAGGAGAGATTTTTGAGAATATTTATGTCTGTGGTGTCTATAATTTGTTTCATTATTATTTTATTTATTTATTTATTTATTTTGAGGGGGGGGGGGGGGCACACTTATCAGAATCACTATTTAAAGTTTAAAAAAGGCATTTCCCAGTGGGAAATGTCTTCTGTTAAATATATGGTATAAATTAAGTTAATATTTCATTGCAGTGTATTGGTTAACATTCCCTGCAGATAAAGCACAACTGAAATTTAGAAAAACATAATCAAAAATGGAATTTATTTGCGATCTGTATCGTTTTTAGTGAATTTTGCAGAGTATTTTATCGAATCATAAGTTATTTTTGCGATATATTCCGCAAAATATTCTTCCTGCAACAATTTTATCCCTTAACGTAGACTGCTGGCAGTAATTTTTGTAATTTTGATGGTCAAAAATGTTACATTCAGTCAATCCCTGCTCCTAAAATATTTTGAGTTAAATATGTGGTTTAATTTAAGTTAATGGGACAATATTTCATTGTAGTGTGTCTTTGCAAATTGCAGGCTAGTTTTGGGTGATGCAGATATTATTGTCTAAGCAATTCTAAGTGTATATTAGCCACAAGGACTCCATCGATGATACCCTTAACATTATATCTCATCACGTTGTGTAAAAGTACTATATACAAACAATAGCCATTTTAAATATTCCAAAAATGGTTATTTCTGTCCAGATACGGACTGGATTATGCATCATTCTTTCATTCAACACTGGTAAAATCCTTATATTCACGAGCGGGAATTAATTGTAGAAAAAGAAAGATATTCCCATCCTCCATTTGCATATACTTGCATGCAGATAAATGCAAGTGTCAAAATAACGGTCAGACATCATCTGCGGAGGAGCTTTTTTATTACAATTTCCTGCTTTGAAGCTGAAAACTCTACTCAAAATGTAACGCCCCTCCACAGTGTATGTTCTTTGATTCTTGTAATTGCAGATCAATTTTTTTTTCTTAGATGTATAAATGCTGGCGACCATAAGTTTGTATTCCTTGTGAGAGGTCCAATAATCTTAGTTGCTGTTTGTTCTTCGATTGAATCACATGCTCAGGTATTCCTTATATCATTAATCAGTCGTTTAGTTTCTTTATCCTTCTTTATACCTATTTATTGTCATATGCTGCCCAGTGAGGTAAAACTTGTTCAAAGTCTGCAATATAGACGCTAGAATTACATTGAAACGTTGTTCTAACATCTTTATTGCAGACTTTAAACAAGTTTTTACTCACTGGGCAAGTGTCTTATCAGTATTTATGGTTGATTTCCACTATGCAAAAAGTTTGCTGTAAAAGTCAAAAGAAGATATTGCATTGGTAGAAATTGATGTCACACACCTCATATGATATTAATTTCTACCAATGGAATGTCTTCTTTTGGCTTTCGCAGAGTTTCTTATTATTAGTACAATTTCAGCCTCAAAGTTTTTTAAATTGTTTCTTTTACTCAAATATACAAAAGAATCCATAAATCAAGTTATTTCATATTACTACAGATGACTATCGCCTCTTTATAGGTGTCACCTTAGTAGACAATGAGATGGCATCATTTGCTGCATTATGTAAAGTACATTTATTCTTGCCTACTGATTTCTTCTACTTAAATATGCTGATCACCAATCATTTTTATTTGTAGTTGGTTCTTCAACTCACATATGTTTATCATCAAGTACTGAGTGTCTTAACATTTACACAGTTAACCAAAATATTTGAAACCAGAAGAAATTATGATTTACGAAAACTACTGGCAGGTACGTATGGGACTGTATCAAAATTAAAATTTGCACAGAAGAGTATCGTGTCAATTAATTCATTGCAAGCTTGTTGACATAACACATATATTACATATAGTTACATATAATGCTCAATTTTGTCATATTTAAGAAATTTTCGCGAGAATTTAATTTGGCGAATCGAAAAAAATCTATTTTTCGCGGTAATTTAATTTCGCGAATTTGGAAAAATTAAACTTTTCGCAAGAATTTAATTTTGCGAATTCTGTCAAATCGGATTTTTTGCAGAAATTTAATTTTGCGAAACGTTTGTATTTTATATTTTTTGTCGAATTGAATTTTTGCAAATTGTTCGTCTTTATGCCTACTAAAACAGTTCGATTTGAAATTTTGAGCTAGTAAGTATATTTCACCAGTTTTTCCAGTTAAATAATGGACTTTGTTTGTATTTATGAAGATTTAGGGGACTTCAAGCTTGAATATAAATGCCGGACATCACCTGTGGTGGAGTGCTTTTTGGGAACAGTGTTCAGCTTAAAAGCTGAACACTACTAAAACAACACTCGTCCACAGGTGATGTCCGGCAGTCATATTCAGGCTTGGACTTGCATTTATCTGTTTTCCCTATATATTTATTTCAAGTAGATAGATAACTTGGTTTACTGGCCAATGACAGTTGTCGAAATAAGAGCAAATAATCATTGTGGAGGAGTGATTTTTGAGCATAGTTTTAAGTATCAAAGCCTGAAGCTATGCTCAAAAATCCCACATCTACAGTGATTATTTACTCTTATTTCGACCATTGCGATAATTTTGTGAACTACTTGTTTCAGGTACAGAAAAGTTTATTGACAATCTGTTGAATTTAATGAGTCATGATCCAAGTTTTTTATTGCAAGCAGTAAGTAAAAAGTTTAAGTCATTGTCACACATATCCCACTGGACAAAAACTTGTTCAAAGTCTGCAGTAAAGACGCTAGAACAACGTCATTTGACATTCTCTACTGCGGACTTCGACCAAGTTTTTTCCCACTGAAATGTAACTTGTGATTTTCTTAAAATTTGTTGAATTATTTATCACAATAAAAAAAACCAGATGCCATCTGCAAAAGGGAGACACCCCTCCCCCCACATTGATGATAAATTTCTGCTGGTTGTCAGCACAATCGATTGTTTGCAAATAAATGTTTGAATTATTATTATGTTTTTTTTTTATTTTCAACCGATACTTATGCTAGATGATTATTTTTAACAGGTGATAGAAATCAGTTTAGAGTATACTTTAACCAGTAGGATACTTTAACCCTATTAAAATACTTAAGCAATGGACAATCCCTTTTAGGAGAATTGCTTATATGTGGTTAATTTAGTAAAGAATTTTTTTTAAATTTTTCTCCATTGTTTCCATGACAACGGCATTCTGAACAGGTGGTATTATCTGTAAATTTCATTGAATGGTGCAGTTTTGTATTTATACTTACAATAGAGTGCTTGTATTTGCTCATATATATATTTAGGGATAGTTTTCCCATAAAAACAGGAAATTGTGAAGAAAGTCTAATCAGTCAGACTATCTCAAAATTGTTTCCTATTATATTTAGTTTCGTTCTGAAAATGAATTTTTAAAAATATTTAAACCAATGTAAGTTTGCTAAAAACCCGTCAAATATGTTATACAGCATTACAATACCTTTCATTACATGCAGACAGAACTTAATACTCACATTTAGAACAGGATATATATGTTTTTAACAGACATGAGTGAATTTACCAAAAAATCAGAAAATAGCCCACTTGATTATGGCGGCCAAAATTTTGACGCCAGCAGAATTATTACAGACATATGTAGTCGTAAAGTACATAAAGTCTTCGACGTTGCTCTAGCGTCTTTACTGACTTTAAACAAGTTTTTCGCCGCATTTTGAAGCCAACTTTCAATTCGAGCATTCGCTAATTCGAACAAATTTCTATTTCCCTTGAGTGTTCGAATGAACGGATGTTTATTCTACTTACTTTTTGGTTGCCGGACAAAAAAAGTTAATGGAACATTAATGGAACATTTTTTGCGAAGTCCGAAATTTGCTGGTTCTATATTTGGAATTTTTGCTCAGTTTCTAATTACTTAGTACAACGGCGTTGAATGTTTATCAAGCCTTTTATAATTGTTTGCAATGTCACAGTTTTGGAACTATTGCTGGGTTTCACACCATCACATTATTCTGTGAAAATTAAGACTTTTTACTTAAGAGATGCGAATTGTTTTTACTTACGAATTCAAATATCAAGTTCATCTTTTTCCTTAAAAACGTCCGTTTCCATATTGTCAAAATTAGTACAAATAATCTTTATGGAGGAGTGATTTTGAGCTCAAAGATCTCGCCTCCATAGTGATTATTTACTCTTATTTCGCCCACTTTACAAGTTTCTTTTCTCAGTGGGCAAAATAATTTTGAAAGTCAGAAAGTCTTTATCATGGACTTTTGAACAAATTTTTATCCACTGGTTTGTTGGTTTAGGTTCGTTGTTTACCATTATCAAATACTGTGAGAGATGCTATTGGACAATCTCTTCAAAATGCAAAATGTAAGGTAGGCAATTAAATATTTAGATGCAGCAATAGTGTAAAGGGGTGCACCTTCAAACATAACCAGGGGGTTAAAATAACTGCCAGTCAGCACTGTGGAGGACAGATTTTTCAGAATATATTCGGCCAAATTTGTTGAAAATATTCTGGAAATCTCTTCCACAGTGATGACCGGCAGTTACTTTAACCCCCGCATAACTGTATCGATACGGATTTGATACCCCACAGTTCTAGCCCTTTAAAGTTGATTTCCATTACTCTCCGGTGCCTAATTGCAGGGGGATTCCTGTTTTGGCAAAAAAAACACCACCCATTTCCATCTATTAATGTAGATCAGCTCTTGGGAACTATTAAGTAAATGTATGTCAGCTCTTCTCTCTAAAGGTGAGTTAACTTTGGTTGAAAGCAAGAGGGAATGACTGCTAAAATTAAATTCAGTGTTTGAAATAAGAACAAATAATCATCGTAGAGGAGGGATTTTTCAGACTTTATAGCCTGAAGCAATGCTCAAAAATCTTTCCGCCACAGTATTCCAGTATTCTTATTCCAAACACTGAAATTGTTATTGAAAATATCTAAAGGCGGAATCGTTTGCAAGAAATAAAGCTATTAGATTGGTTGAAAGTGACGTCACCTGTTAGGTAATGTCGCTTCAACCATTGTAATGGCTTCATTTAGAATTCACGCGAACGAATTGGCTTAGTAGAAATCCGCCGTAAGTAACTGTTTATTTTTTTTTCAGGATTTAGTGTTTGCAATATTAGTTATAAAAAATCAATTGGTGACTATGGTTAGACCGAAAAAATTCAGTCTTCATCCATCAGGTAGATTTTGAATATTATATTTGCAAGCCTCAAAATAACTATCGGAAATCACCTGTGGAGAAGTGTTTTTAAGTACAGTTTTCGGCTACAATGCTGAAAAATACTCAAGAACACTCCTCAACAGGTGATGTCTGATCGTTATTTGGGGGTAATTTTGGTGATAATCCCAATTGAGATCCAATACTGTTTCGAAAATAAGAGCGAATAATCACTGTGGTAAAGAGATCTTTGGGCATTTATTCAGGTTTTTTACCTTTATACCTCATACTTTGTTTGACCACGGCCCTGTGGGCAAAAACCTATTCAAACTCCGCAATAAAGACGCTAGAACAACGCTGGTTGTTTTAGCATCTTTACTGCTGACTTTAAACAGGTTTTTGCCCACTGGGAGAGTATAAGCTTTCAAAAATCCCTCCTCCACAGTGATTTGCTGTTATTTCGAGTGCTCGAGTGTAATACACCAATCAATTATATTAATTTTTCTTCTTTTTTTTTATCAGTTTTGATATAAATGCCTTCTCTGAATGAATTCTCCCAACAACTTTGAATAAAAACCCCGAGCATTTATTCTAAGAAATTCATTATGCAAAATTTTCGTTTTTAGATCTCCATTTAATATTTAATTTGGTGAGTGGGTCCACAGCATTTAAAACAGCAGAATCGTGGACACCTATTTGTTTACCTCGATTTGACAACAGTGGATATTTATACGCGCATGTTTCGTATTTGGATGATGATTGTCCAGCGTGTTTATTACTCTTATCGACTGATCGCAACGCTTTCTTCACATTATCTGAATGCAAAACCAAGATATTAGAGGTAAGAACAGGCCTCAAAATGGAGGAGTGTTTCTTGAGTACAGTTTTCAGCTACAAAGCTGAAAACTATACACAAAAATCACTACTCCACAGGTGATGTTCGACAGTTATTTTGAACCTTGTGAATAGAGAATATATTGTCATTTTCTCAGGTGTAGGTTTTATTAGTGCCTAAAATAAAAGCAAATAATTACTGTGGATGAGGGATTTTTTAGCATAGCTTCAGGCTATTAAGCCTGAAGCTATGCTCATCTCCATCATAGTGATTTTTTGTTCTTATTTTAAACACTAGTGCATCATTTTGTAACTGCAATATTTAAAATAAGAGCAAATAATCACTGCGAAGGAGGAATTTTTGAGCATTGCTTCAGGCTTTCTTGCCTGAAGCAGTTCTCAAAAATCGATCCTCCACAGAGATTATTTGCTCTTATTTTAAACACTGAAGCGGGTTAGGCAGACAGCAAAATTAGCAATAGTACTCCAAGTTATTAAAAGAACCATTCACAAATACATGACAATGAGGCGTTGCTGCTCAAAGTAGAACTTTGTCTTTGACTAAAGAAACGTGCTTTTTATTGTAGAGGCTTGGCCGTTATAAATGTTTAGATCATTTAACACGTGCAGCAGAACGTGGAGATTATGGAATAGGTCAGTAGTTTTCTTCTTTAATGCGATGAATGAGTCAAAGGTCTACAAATTGATTGGTTAGCGATAAAGAAACAATCAATCCGCAGTAATGGACGACGTTGTTCTAGCTTCTTTGCTGCGGACTTTGAATCCTTCCAAACAGTGATTTCTCTTATTTCAGACACTGGATACGTGTTAAGGTAGATTTCCACCAGGCAAAAAAATTCTTAGCGAAAGTCAATAGAAGACATTCCATTGGTAGAAATTGACGTCACACCATGCCTGACGTCAATTTCTACCAATGGAATGTCTTTTTTTGGCTTTTGCTGCATTTCTGGCCTGGTGGAAATCAACAAATTATTTCTATAGATAAAGTTGGTATTTCTGAATTGTGGCATTTTGTTTATAAATCAAGAAGTACAGCACAATTCACTTCTCCTAAGATGTGCCATCCATACGCCTCAATGGAAGAACAAGAAAGGTATATCTATATATATATAATATCTGTGGGGAAGAGTGTCAAATCATTGCTCTCAGAGTTAATTGATTCAATTGTAAAGGACCACCTGACCAATTGAAATGATTGCTTCTCATGTTTGAATGTTTACCGGACACTAATGGAAAATTTTGAACTGAGAGAAAATTGATCAGAAGATTTGCGAAAATACGTTTCTTTTTAGTTATATGGAACCACTCAAACATCGTTCTATTCCTATATATTAGCTTATTGTCTGTTCTACATTATTAGGTCGTCGATCGCCTATATATAGTGTACCACCAATATGAGTAAAATAATAACTGTACCATTCTAGCCTAAAGCTGTGCCAAAAACCC
Organism: Neoturris breviconis; assembly: GCA_032360805.1. Classification (NCBI taxonomy): domain Eukaryota; kingdom Metazoa; phylum Cnidaria; class Hydrozoa; order Anthoathecata; family Pandeidae; genus Neoturris; species Neoturris breviconis. The sequence goes on from JAULBZ010006063.1 coordinate 9,596, forward strand.
TCTTCCGCAGTGATTTCTCTTAATATTCAACCGTTGCACATATTGGTCAATTCACGATACTATATTTTTATTACAGGCTATTTGGTTTATATATGTACTTACATAATCGAATCCATTCTAGCTCGAGACCTTTAAAAATTCTGTGTTACTCAACAAAACTGGAAATGATATTAGGCTGGGTGACATCAGGATTTGAGTTATATGCATCATTTAGCCCGTTAACCAATAAAGCCACTGCTATCAACGCTGTTAATCGATTGTTACGCTGGATCAAGGTATGATATTTCGGTAGTCGAAATAATAGCAAATAATTACTGCGGAGTAGGGGTAGAAATCTAGGCTAGAAACCCTGAGGCTATGCTCAAAATCATTCCTCCGCAGTGATTAGTTACTCTGCAATATTTTCGTACTTTTTCATGTAAATTTTATCTTTTCAGACGGTTCCTTAAGGTTGATTTCCATTAGGCGGAAAATTCTACGCGAAAGCCAAGAGAATTCCATTGGTAGACATTCCATTTGTCTCGATACCTGAACAAAATTCTAGTTAACTTGTCTCGATAATCTTCACGAAATTCTAAATAGGAATATGTAGGTCCGCTTCTCAAACTTAATTCAGTAGTCGAAGGTGTTTAGGTAGTCGAGTTAACAGGCAATGAAATTTAGACAGTTGAGGAGGCTGTGAAAGAGAGAATACTGTAAAAAAATATTTCGTTTTTTTTTTAGAAAGAAGAAGATGTTTTATTTATCATCAATTCGTATACCTTCTGATCTGTATACGCGTGTCCACAGTATTTAAAATAAGAACAAATAATCACAGTGGAGGAGGGATTTTTGAGCATTCCTTCAGGCTGACTAGCACAAAAATCACTCCTCCGCAGTTTTATTTGCTCTAATTTCAAACACTGTCCATCGTACGATGATCGGTTTGTGGAATAATGCAAAAGAAGCTAAAAGTCTACCCCATAAAGTAATACCCTAAAAATGTATTACGAGAACTTTCAGGTTGTTCGTGCTGCTAATGTCGTTGTTCAAAGTCAGAAGTAAAGACGCTAGAACTACGTCGAACTACAGACTTTGAACAAGTTTTTGCTCATTGGGTTGTCATGACGCAACATCGTTCCCAAGACTTTTTGCATTTTTGAAATATTTAAGGCACAACAAGCCCTGGGAACAAGATCGGTCATCACGTTTCTAATTGGATGCTTTCTTTTTGATAAAGAAACCAATCACTTGAAAAGTAACAAATTCGTCCCTTTTTTGATACGTGTTCCGTATATATAAGCCGATTTTTTTTCTTCAAAAAATAGTCAAAGGGCACTGGGGACGAGATTTGGTAAATTCTTTAACTTTTCACTGAAATAAATATTAATATGGAGATGTTGTAAATATACATATACTAAGTGGGCAAAATCTTGTTCAAAGTCAGCAATAAAGACGTTAGAACAACCCTGAAATCGTTCAGCGTCTACTGCGAACAAGCTTTCCCACTGGGTAGAGCCTCCATAATAAGAAAATATAATTATGCTTTCTACCACACCGTTTTTTATTTCCATCTAAGTATCATTACCCTCCCCCCTATTGTACTGCACACCCCGATATCAACCTCAGAAATATACAGTCGCTCAAACAACCTCGCTCCAGGATCTTTGATAAAAAATATATTCGTCGCTAATACAGTGTTGCTGGAGAGCAACCGCAGAAATCAATGACGTTATTGGATTCGATGAGAAATCACGTCTTCGCGAAATATTTAGGCCTGTTTTTATTGGGAATGAGGTTAGTAGAACAATGCTGGGTAATACAGATTAAGCATGCCATGGCTCTTTGAATGAAGCATGGCCGTGTACCAAGGTCAGAATTCTATTTAATCGGTCGCCCAACGAGCCCACGAAATGCGTCGGTTTTCCGAATAAGCCTGCGGAATAATCCGCAATTTTTTGCATTTTTAGTCCACCAAATAAAGGTTGGATAGGCTATTACTATCACTTTGTGGCGGCGGCGGCGGCCCGCCTTTCTTATTAGACCCTGTTCCCAAAGTGCTGCCATTTTGAAATTTGGTACCAGCACTCGAGGCGATATTTTAGAAGAACTCACCAAATATCTTTCAATTTCGGGCAAAAGGAGTCCAAATTCCGTTTTTGGTCCATCGGATCGAAAAGGCGTGGGTACTATCTTGAAATTTGGTTATCATTCTACAAGCAAACGCATAAAACATTTTTCAACTTCGTCACGGGACCGAGAATATCGGTAAAAGAGGGATACTATGAGGTTTTGGCCACATGTTCACCCAAATCATACCTAAATGATAAAAGGAGAAGTGGAGACTTTTCTATTGTCTAGGAGGATTTGACCACAAATCATTTTTAGCATCCATTTTGTATTTTTGGGAAGTTTCTTCTTCAATTTTTGGATATTTAGAAATTAAATTCTAGAAGTTTCCATTTTGATTTTGGGAAGCTTCCTTCTTTATTAATGCGAATGAGCAATTTTTCTTGACGATGTGCTGTTTTTCGTAATGTAAATGAACAAACTAACCGAAGGGCTTTAAACACAAAAAAGGTCTTCAGAACCGTCCTTAACTACATGGAGGACGTCTTTTTGACGTATGTCTGCAGGAAATACTTTCTTATATAATAACTTTTTTCCAAGAAATTATAATACATAGCTTTATAATTTTACGCTAACTTCAATCACAATTTCTCTTTCATCTATGGCTCCCATACTACCTTTTTTGTTATCGGCTTTACATTTGTAGATGGCTGTGTCCTCAGTAGTAACACCTGCGATGGTGAGTTGTAATCCAGATATGTATTTGTTTCCAGTAACTAATGGTTGCAGAGATGATTTACCACGGAACAAAGCTATAAATAAAATTGCGCCTCATCAAGAACCAAAATAATATTTCTAAATCTAGAGAAACACACGTCGTGTCATGTCAATTTACCAATGGAATGATTTCTTTTGGTTTTCGCGGCGAATTTTTCGCCTAGTGAGAATCAAACTTTATATAAAACAGATATTGATTAAAAGAGCGTTCTCAGCAGACACATAACATCGGACAAACAATTATCTATGTCGAAGCGACGTGTCGGCATTATTTTGATGTTTTGTGTACGACGTTGATCCGACGTCGTGGATTAGATTGACA
>JAULBZ010006064.1:0-12742 GCA_032360805.1 Neoturris breviconis
TAACAAAAATTATTATTCAGGAGGTTATTTTCTTACTTATTTTAAAAATCTGCATCATACTTTTGTGACTTTTTGCCCCCTGAATCTTCTAATACATTCCCATGAATTAACAAATTTTGAGGGGTACCTTACCATACTAACGAAGGGTTAAACAAGAATTATTTGCTACGTTATGATTGATTTAGAAACGTATAGAAGAAAGATCGGCGGTTTAAAAATCGCCATAGGAAAGAAATACGTATCAAAACGAACGAAAGTTTTACATCTGGAAGTCGATATAAAAAGAAGATGCGACTCAACAATCCAAATTTACGCTTAACAATGTTATTACTATCCATACTAATATCATCTATTTGGATACCGAATGATTCTCGTTATGCAAAAAATCGTCAACGACCAACACTAAACAACATGGATTACGTAGGTGATTCTGAAAAATCTTTATTCAATACTTCGTGATCTGCAAAGCAAATATATTTGATCTAAAAGTAATTTTAAGTTCTTTAATGAACGCAGTAAGGAAGGTTTATATCCTACAAATATCGATTTATCTAATCATTTTTAAGTGGCCTTTCAAACATCTGACCTACCTTGAGAAACGCATGAAAATAATCAACGATAGTCAAATCTTTGAGAAAATTAATGCTTGCATCTCATATTACAAGTTAACATCATCAAAACTTAATTAAAATATTAAAGAAATTAAGGAAAAGATAAAAGAAATTTCATCGTCAGAAAGACATTTATATCTAATGCAGAAGAGCACGTCGCTATTAACTAAACTAAAATACCAACTTACAAGAACAAAAAATAAAACGATCAACAAACTTCGTACAGCAGAAATTGCCAAACCATCCAAAAAGGTATTTAAACCATGCATTAAACAATTAGGCCTCACAGAAATAAATCGTAATACCATCCTCAATAATAGTGACCTGGATGATTTCATCATAGCTTCAGTACTTATTTTCTTACAACAACAATATCATGTTATAACAACACAGCCACCAACTGTTCACCATGCTACTGGATTTAAAACAACGCGCATCACTGGGTACTGTTCTCGTCAATAAATGGCACCCTTTGTTTATATGAATGCTTAACCCTCCGTTAGTACGGTGGGGTATCCCCGGAAATTTGTTAATTCAATGGAAGGTATTAGAAGAGTCAGGGGGAAAAAAGTCACAAAAGTATGATGCAGATTTTTAAAATATGTTAGAAAATAACCTCCTGAATAATAATTTTTGTTATGATACTTTCGCAGTAAAATTTAAAAATCCAGGGGGTCCACACCATACTAATGAAGGGTTAAACACTTCACCAACTAATGATTTACTTCAACAAATATGTCAATTATTTTGACCAGATAATTCATTACCAGCATGTGCGTAAAAAGTGTACGACAAACAAAGTGGAAGTAACTACTGTGGCTTATCGTATACGCAGTCGACATATTAAACAACCAAGAACCAAGCAAAGTGATTTATGATCAATCCAAAATGAGAATGCTTTAAAGAATTCAAAAACGAAAAGCTAATAATAATTTCATTATTTCACAAAATAGATTCGAACCGTTATCAGATCACAATGATGATAACGACAAAAAATCTGAAGATCAAACACAAAACAAATCACGAAGAAATTCAATCAAGCATCGTTTATTATTAATTTGTCAAGCATCAAACTTACTGAGTCAGAGAAATCTGTTTTAGAGAGGGGATTTAATTTTTGTCAATCTACTAAAGACCTTGATAAAGAATCGTTGGACGATACATATTCATTTGTCGCAAAGTACGTGTCAAGAATACTTTAATTCGAAAAATGTCGATGAGGAAGAAACTGTTAATAACTGCGATGATAATAATAACACCAATCAAATTCAAAACAGTGAAAAAGAATAGATATGAACTATAAGTTCAAAAATCTTTATTATCAACCACCAAAAGATCGTTTACAGTACTTAGAACTTTATCTTTCCGCAGTTAATAATTCAATATCGCAAATATATAAAGGGACAACATTTAAAGTGACATAATCACCCTATTTTGGTCAAAATTCCAAATAAATAACATGAAAGCTTGTAATGTCAGTAACACATTCTAAAAATTTCATTCTTTAAAGACAACTATTAGTGCAGATACAAATGATTAAAGTTTCGTATTGTTTATGCTAACTGTGTGGCAGGCATATTGTTTATCTAAACTTCATCGCTTTTCTTCATGATTACATGAAGTTGTAGCTAGTTTTTGATAAAATAATTGCTTATTTGACTCACTTCCTGTTATTTATAAATACTGAAATTTTCAGGGTGTAATCAGCAATTGCCAATAGCGAACTTGATATAAATTTTGAAATTTTGACAAAATAGGGTGATTATGCACCTTTAAAGTAATATTAATCTTTGTACATTTAAAATTCGCGTATAGCTACCATTGGGCGTATTGATGTATATCTTTGCGGGAGTTTTGGTAAAAAGGTCGAAATAGGGAAGTAAAAAGAAACTCATGATCATTATTCAACTTTATTAAATTCACAATTATGTGTCACAAAACTAAATTATGAGACTGTGTCTAATTAGTTCGTATTGGCTCAAAGAACAGGAGACATTCAAATTTTGTCACTCCCAACAAACGATCTGCGTGATGCAACAATTATTGTAGTTAATTGGTTTAGTTCTTACCAAAAAACAATCTTATTTAAAATATTCTGATCGTAAATATCTTTTAGGTTATTTTCTACTATGCGGGAAATTCCGCGCGAAAGCCAAACGAAGACATTCCGTTGGTAAAAATTGAGCATGTTAATTTCTACCTACGGAATGTCTTAGAAATCAACTGACTTTAATTTTATTTTTATTTTCAATGATATATTAATTTTTAGATTAAACGACAACTTCGCGATATCATCAATTGCAATAACAATGTTTTCCTTACGGCCGATCTCTGGCAGGTCTATGATTACTTATATTCGCGATGTACCATGTTAGCAGGTGTTTTTACAGAATTGATGGCATGTCAAATGAGATTTGATACTGCTGTAAAATCTTGTGAGAAATACGGTAAGATATTGTTGTATAAAATTGTATTGTATTTTGTTCATTGTTACCATACTGGAAAGTAAAAAAAGGCCGTTTTCCATTAACGTAAAATTCCGCGCGTCACGTCAATTTCTACCAATGGAATGTCTTTATTTGGATTCCGCGCGGAATTTTACGCTAATGGAAAACGGCCTTAAAGAAAACAAGTTATTGAAAATTAAACCTAACAATCCAATCAATATCAAGGTCATTGACGTCTGCGGCAAATACTTTATTTAAAGTCGAGTTTTCCATTAGACGGAAATTTCGGCCGGAAGTCGAAAGATGTGTGACGTAAATTTCTACCAATGAAATGCCTTAAGTCTACTCGGATAAACTCTTGAGATAAACCTCAAGGGACGTCTAACGGTCATTTTCCGTATTTACGTTTTTATTGCTTGTCGAAATTCGTAAAATGTCTTATAATTTATGCGATCGGTTGTAGCTCTCCCAGTTACGAGATTATTAAATTAAACTTTATTTCTATTGTAGGTTGGTTCCATCAATTCATGAGTCAAGTTTACCGCAAATGGTAAATCATGGAATGATGAAGTGGTAAACAATATATTTATATGCACAACTTGAATAGCAGTACTTATGTCACGTTAATGAGAATGTTCCCGCAGGAATTAGCTTTTATTTCGCACGCGTAGAAAGAAACTATAGATATTCTATTGGTAGAAATTGACATCACGCGACTTGAAGGTGAAGAGGCTTGTTTTGGTTAAGTTGGTTTCACCCCATTTTCTGAAACAGAGTTAATAATCTTTACATTTATAACATTTATTTGGAGTGTCTTCACATCGCGAGATTGATGACAGATTGGGTTTTTAATTTTTCAAATGTTATTCTTTTTCAAATGGGTTTTCTGTTTTTGGGTATTTTCGAATAAACCTCTCTGGTGCATGGTTTCTATTAGTGGGATGGGTTATTGGCGATGAATTGAGTTTTTTTATTTTTCGTTTTTAGTTATTCTTTTGAGAACGGGTTTCCTGGTTTTGGGTATTTACGCATACATTCCTTGGTACATGGCTTCTGTTAATGGGTTAACGGTGATGGAATTGGGTTTTTAATTTTTCGTTTTGGGTTACCTTATTCGCATGGGTTTCTTTGCTATTGGATACTTACGAATACATTCCCTGGTGCATTGTTTCTGTTAGTGGGTTAGTGGTGATAAAATAGGTTTTTAGTTTTTGGATTTGGGTTATGAATACATTCCTTGGTGCATGGTTTTTGTTAAGGGGTTATTGGTGATGATATTAGTTTTCAATTTTTCCTTTTGGGTTATTTTTTTCTAATGGGTTCCCTGGTATTGGCTAGTTGTGAATACATTCCTTGGTGCATGGTTTTTGTTAAGGGGTTATTGGTGATGATATTAGTTTTTAATTTTTCCTTTTGGGTTATTTTTTTCTAATGGGTTCCCTGGTATTGGCTAGTTATAAATACATTCCTTGGTGCATGGATTTTGTTAATGGGTTATTGGTGATGATATTGGTTTTTAATTTTACCTTTTGGATTATTTTTTTCTAACGGATTTCTTAGTTTTAAGTATTTACGAATATATTTCTTGGTGCATGGTTATTGTTAATGGATAATTGGTGATGGTATTGATTCTTAATTTTTGGTGTTATTTTTTTTCAAATGGATTTCCTGTTTTAGATGTTTATGAATACATTCCCTGGTGCATGGTTTCTGTTAGTGGGTGATGGAATGGAATTTTAATTTCTTGTTTTTAGTTACTTATTTCGAATGGATTTCCTGGTATTGGTTATTTATGAATAGATTCTCCCGAGCACGGTTTCTTTAATGTTTTGGTGTTCAGTCACAATGGATAATTTCGATAATCGTTCATATGAAATTGGCTTTGACTATGATATGTCAGAAATTTAATTTTTTATCAATAATTCCGTAACATAAAGGAGCATTCTATTGAAGTGACATGCGTATGAATGTTCTTGTTTCAGCTTTTGTGTTTATCACGTATTACTTGCAACCCAGTGAGCAAAGACTTGCTCAAAGTACGCAGTAAAGACGCTAAAGCAACGTTTACAGTGTTGTTCTAGCGTCTGAACTGCTGACTTTAAGCAATTTATTGCCCGAATGGGAAAGTTGATCGATATTTTTAAATGGCGAGTCCAGAAAAGTGTTGGTCGATTAGCATGATTATTATTTTGCATTATTTTTTTACAGTAAAATGCATTATAGCACTATCATAATATAAAAGATTGCCGAATCAGCATATTTTTAGGACTGTGTATTGTCGTAATTAACAATATACAGCCATATATGGAGTTATATCACATTCGGTCACCTTTTATGTTATGAGTATACTTTGTACGAATCAGTAACAATGAATACATATCTTTCACAAAATATTTCATAATATTTATCTCACTATAAATCTTCTAATTAGCGCCCCCTTAATTAGGAGAATAACTAATGCCACGAGCGAAAGAACATATTTTAAAACCATCATGGACATACTAAATGAGTCCAAAAATGATCCGTTCAAAACAATCATAGAAATCGATGAGGCATTAAATGGATGCCAACTAATCGATGAACACGATTTGAATGATGACTTCATTGCTACTTTAGTTATGGTATCTTGTTTTTCTGCTTAACTTATTGCAATGCCGAAACTTCCTTTTTGTGCAAGAATTTCTGTGCAGGGACATGCTTATGGGGTAGTGATTATTTTCTCTTATTTTTGCATTACGTTGCAACCCTCTGGAATATACCGTAATGCTTCGATTAAACGCCGGGGGCGTTTATTAAATATTTTTATTTGCAGAGGGGGCGTTTAATTGAGGGGGCGTTTAATCGATGCATTACGGTATATATTAAAGGAAAATAGCAAGTTCTAGAATATCAAGAAGTATAACGTGTAGAAAAAGAATGCATGCTTAGCGGGACAACACTTGTTCAATGTCCGCAGCAGAGACGCTAGAACTGTTTTAGCATCTTTATTGCGAACTTTGAACATGTTTTTGTCCACTGGATAATTAAGTATTCTGCCAATGAGACACAGTGTCAAAAGTATTGCATTGTTGGCGGTGGAATACCATCATGTTATGGTATAAGTGGTTTCAAAGTACATTATAATTCCGATAAGTGAAACCTTTGTCGAATTGTCTGTTTTACTTTTCCGAAGCCCCCCTATAAAGGATTGTTTTGCTATATACAGTATACTCAACGATAAGTGGAATTTTCTGAAAAAATAGACATTAGTTCGAGTTCGCGTGATTTATTACATAACTGTTAGTTACATTTTATATTTTACAGAAGGTCTCTACACCATAATATCGTTTTTTACACACAAAAAAAAGAATCAATGGTCATGAAATTTATATGTGTTTCAAAGGCAAACATATTAAAAAATAAACCTAATCTTGAATGTTATTTTATACCCATGCATTAAAAAAGTTATCCGAACAAATTGATTCGCGGTGAAAATAAGAACTTAATTCGAGAAAGAGAGTGTTCGAATTATCAGAGATTTGAGTTATCAAGTAGTATTTATGAGAAACTATTAAGGCAAGATCCAACGGGGATTAAAAAAAAAAAGTTCGAATTATTCGATGTTCGAGTGACTGAAGAAAATATATCATGGTGATTTTTGATAGTTTTAAGATCCATGTTTCTAGCCATTCAAAGTTCATGGACACTGAATAATATTCATGCTATATCGACGGTTTCTTGCATTGCAACATTGCTAGACACTAAACAAAACCGGTTTCATTTGTTTCATTATGAAACATATCGAGGTATTGCTACCCAATCAATTATGTTAGAAGAAACGTGCAATGACCGTTTCCTCTAACAGATCCCTCTAACATAATTGAATTATCTTAAATTGTTTCAAAATTCGGCTATTCCAGCAAATTAAATAGCTTTTGAAAAATTGATTGGCAATATCCCAATAGAAAGTTCAAAGTCTACAGTAAAAACGATAAGAACAACAAAACGTCTTCAACGCTGTTCTAGCTTTTTTGCGGTATTTAAACAGAGTTTTTTCCAATTGGAAACGTAGTTTATGTATTTGTCAGTTCATTTCGTCGCTTTTTAATGAGACGGACTACTTCGTTGATAACTTGTGTATCTTTTCCTTCTAGTATATTCTGAGTTGTTTTGAAATAGTTGAATAAAATTCCACTTTGCAATCGCTTTTTGAGATCAAGTAACATCTCTGGATAACAGATATATAGATTTTCTTTGGACCAGTTGAAGTCTTTGCGCTCTTCATTCATCCAGAATAACTGATGCTAGATAGGAAAGTATATAAAGTATATAGATATTAAAAGTTACAGCAGCAGACTAATTAGTGCGAATCTGAATATCTCCGCACTTAGACTGTACATAAAAAGCATTATAAAGCTATCCAGTGTAAATATGAATATCTCCGCACTTAGACTGTACACAAATAGCCTAATAAGACTATCCAGTGTTAATATGAATATCTCCGCGCTTAGACTGTACACAAATAGCCTAATAAGACTATCCAGTGTTAATATGAATATCTCCGCACTTAGACTGTACACAAATAGCCCAATAAGACGATCCATTGTGACTCTGAATATCTCCGCACTTAGTCTGTACACAAATAGCCTAATAAGACTATCTATTGTGACTCTGAATATCTCCGCGCTTAGTCTGTACACAAATAGCCTACTAAGACTATCCATTGTGAATCTGAATATCTCCGCACTTAGACTGTACACAAATAGCATAATTAGACTATCCATTGTGACTATGAATATCTCCGCGCTTAGTCTGTACACAAATAGCCTACTAAGACGATCCATTGTGAATATGAATATCTCCGCACTTAGACTGTACACAAATAGCCTAATAAGACGATTCATTGTGACTCTGAATATCTCCGCACTTAGTCTGTACACAAATAGCCTACTAAGACGATTCATTGTGACTCTGAATATCTCCGCACTTAGTCTGTACACAAATAGCCTACTAAGACGATCCATTGTGACCATGAATATCTCCGCACTTAGACCGGACACAAAAAGGCTTAATAAGACTATCCAGTGCGACTCTGAACAGACCTTATTACAAAATATGAAAACAAGGTGCTCCAAAGTATAAACTTGTTGCCATGCTATGACATTATTTTGTGCAGTCTCAGCACAAAAAGGAAATTATTGCATTACAGCTAGTTTACAAATATAATGTTTTCATTTTTTGTGATGAGGTCAATAGAACCGCACATGAACAGATACTGAGATATTCATGCCCGCTGGCCTTGTGCACAGTCACAAATAAATCTGCCACTGACACATGACAACGGAACCTCGTTGGAATAACATCAAAACTGACGTCGTTTTGACGTTATTCAGTCGGGTTTTACAGGGTGATACCTTCAATATCATTGTATCTATATTTGGCAAACCACTTGTTGAGCCATCTTTCCATTTTTTACAATCTGCTTTCAGTAACTTATGACAAAGTCTTCTACAACCATCATCATTTGAATCGATGTGATTCATAAGTTCTCTTTCAGCCAATGAAACTGAGATATACCAGAATAGCTCTTTTTTTGGTACCAGGTAGACCATTGTTTTTGATTTTCTCAATTAGATCTTTTGATAAAACATCTATTGTAGCATTTCGTGGCCAATTTTGAAGCGGCAATTGGCTAGGCTTAATTGATGAAGAAAGATCGACACTAATATCATGTCTTCCTTGTTTATGTATTGATATGGTAACTGCTGGTCCGTGAGCATAAGTACTTATGGATGCATCTAAAAAGTTGGTAAATAAATAATGTTTTTTATTTTGTGAATTTCTTCTGATATAAATGAAATCCACAGACTGCTCAGTTAAAACGAATACGTTCGATAGTGCGCTTAATGAATACGTTTGATAAATAATGAAATATATCGGAATATAATGTGAGACAGCTAAAAGACAATGAGTTTAAGGAAATTTCTTAGTGAGGGACACTTGTTCAAAGTCCGCAGTAAAGATGCTAGAACAATGTTTTAAACGTTGTTCTAGGGTTTTTACTGCGGACTTTGAACAAGTGTTTGCTCATTGAGTGCTCTCACGTTGACGAACCAAGATTGAAGCAATTGCAAGGCGACGTTGTTTCGATTTCGATCCGACGATTTGCCTCCCCAGCGTCGTTCCAGGTAAACGTTAGTACATGAAATATATATATATATATATATTCATTACTAACGCATTACAATTATAAAATGTCATTCGTTAAACACTATTTCATCTTTCCTACTCCGATCAGAATTGTCAATTGGGACAGAAACGTTGAATATAATAGAATATTGATCTCATGAAAACACTTTTATTGGTCTTATGAAAACAATTGAGAAGGAATGATAAAATGGAATGGCGGAAGATAGTTATCAGAAAACCATGCGGCAAACAATTCCATTCATTGTTAACTACTTGGAAAAGGAATATATATTTATATATATTTAAAAACATACCACTTATCTTTGAAACTGCAGCTTTTATTTCATTGTATAACTCTTCTTGAATCTTTCTTGGAATTAATGCGTCGTCTGTTACCACTGCATATCCCTTTGGAATAGGAATAGGCGATGTGGAACGAATTACGTTTTTCGGAACATTGAGACTCTAAAAATATATGTTGAATATTCTAAATTTATAAAATATTTATTTTAATATTTTCCGGACTAGATGCTGTTTGGTACCCAGTGGACACAAATTTGTTCAAAGCCCGCAGTAAAGACGCTAGAACTACACGTCAAACAACACAAATTGCCCGCGGCCTTTTATTTCCAAACTACGAATGCTTGACATGAAACTTGATACACTGAGAGAACAATCCAATACAAACACTCTGACACAAAAATATTGACTTACTGACGCCACTGGTACCTGTTATGGCGCCATTAGCAACAGCATATTTGCGGTCTGTAAAATGAACTATATGGTCTGTAAATTATCCAAAAATGTAATTCATATTCTAATCCCTGATAAAAGTTAGAAAAAGTCACAAAATTTCCATTCATTCGCCAAATGAAAATGGTACTGTCACTTTGTGCTCCCTCCTTTGTGGTTTGATAAGGTGAAACAAGTTTTTGCCTACTGGGTAAATATCGCGATGTAAAAGCCTACCAAATCCGAATACTGGGATCCTCCAAACAGAAACAGCGTGAAAGCCTGCTAAATAGGGCCGGTATTTAGCTCCGTAACCGGAATGTGTATTGCCATATATAGGTCCGTATTTGGCAGGTTTTTAGTTCAACACTTTTTGGGTGCATCTCCATATTATTTCTAAAAAACATGTATTTTCGTAGAATTACAGTAAATAATTAGTTATTATGTTTTTCATCGGCATTTCTTAGAAACGTCTCTTTTTCATGATTAATATTGGCGACGAGAACGAAAAGATTTTCATTCTTTTTTCTTTGTCAAACAATAAACGCCTGTTTTTAGCCATTAACAGGTGTTACTTTGTGCAGCAAAACAAGAATATTTTTCGCTGTTACCATTTTAGCGAGGGAATTAATCGCCTTCAGTGAACATTTAGCTTTACTACACAGAAGAGTGTTAAGTCAACGAGATTGCAATGTATTGGTTTCTTCGGTACAAACAACCAATCTATTGCAAGATCGTTGACTCGGTACTATTCTCTGTAAATGTTATATTTGAGATAGTTCGTAAACAAATACCTGGGTGGGTGGACTTGATTCCAATGTGTAATGAATATTTCCAGATGTTATAACTTTCCAATACTGATCTTTCAAAACAACATCAAAATCAAATTCATCAGGTTTTCCAATCTTTGTGCCTGTTGAATAACTACCAGATTTTCGTATTTCAGCGCTGAATTTACTGTCAGGATTACGAGCAAAGCCAGCAACAACCTCTTTCAGAACATCTTCGACTATCTTTCTTGCTACCTTTTGTCTTGAAGACGAATTTGCAATTCTCTTTGGAGAGCTTCATTTTTTAATGTTTTTTTCTTTCTTCTACCTTTATTTCTTTTGTTTGGTTTGTGAGTCATATTACCAAAATGTGATAAATGTTGTAACATGTGTGATCCTTTACGAAAAGATCTGTAGCAGTATGGACATACCGTACCACGTATATTATCCATGCCATGACTATCTTCTTCGTGTCGAACCATCCTAAATTCTTGGTCAAAGCTTTTGAGACATTGGCTGCATTGATACGCCATGGTTTTGGACCTACAATATCAATTATTCGTTATAATAATAAAAATAATAATATAATAAATTAAATATAAAGTATAAGAAGTATAAAATTATACTGTATTTCTCCTACTATACGCCTTTACGTTACGCGACTTTATTGTTCTTCTATTGTTCTGAATCCCAAAAACGTTTATTCGATAGGACACAAAATGGAACAGGCGCTATGATAAATGTTAGATGTGCGAGGGGTATCAACTTACTATCACTTTATTAAGCAAATTTAGCCAGGTATTAAGAAAATCTATCTTTGTTTACATTCTTTTTTCTCGCTTTATGTTTTTGATGTATTACTATTCCCCGAAACAGTTTGAGGAAAGCCGGCGAGATAAATATGATTTATTGTTTCCTTCCATAATTCGTGGGGAAGCATTTTCATTGGTTCTAAATAATTTAAATTTCGGCGATATGATTGGCTTAATTTTCGAATAATCGGCAGTTTTCAAATATCGATTGTATATTCAAAATATTGTATAGCAACGAAAACATTGAACAACCAAACTACCGCAAACTTAATCACAGCGGTCTCCAAAAGTAGTACTGGAGGAGTTTCCCCAAACTGTTTCTCGTTCTCTTCCCCTAAATGAAAAATAGGAAAGGAAAGAGATAAGAGGATCGGTTTGGTTTCATCAAACTATGAAGAACGCAAAAATAATTTCTAGAAGTTTACTTAGCTTTTAAAATCATCTCAGTTCTTCACAGTTAAACTCATTAATTATTAAATCTAACCTCGACGAAGGAGAATGAAATTTATTAAAATGCATATTATGGACTTGTGAAAAGTTAAGAAAGTTCCAAATCTAGTCTGACTAAGTTTATCGTAATTGATCTGAAATCTAAGTTGTTCTGAATAATTTTAGCTTGGATTTGCACATCAAAATACAGCCTCGGGCAATACAGCTCTACGCTGTAGGCTAACCAAATCACTATTTTTCAAAATAAAAATGAAAAACATTCTTGTGCCTTCTTCTTCAGAATATCACCTGATTTCATATGTAAAGTATGTGGAAAGGAAAGGTACTGCTGTCTCACTTAAGAAAACTATGGCTCGCTAGGAAAATTATAAAGATATGAACCTGTCGGACTATAGTGAAAATGCAAGAGCAAATACAAGAAGAGGCAGAAGAGGCAGAAGAGGCAGTGACATCAAGCAAAAAAAAGACTGAAAATAACAACAACCAAAAAACCCGAAAGAAGTACAGAAGAGAATAAACGATAATACTTGCCCAATACATAGCCTCGTAACTTGTTCAGACTAAACACAGTTCTGTGATGGCCGGTCGTTAGCTAACAAATTTTTGATATGGTTTCCCTTATTATAGTCACAAGAATTCTCGTGACTATGATCTTAGCTGTACCATAAACGAAAGATTTCAATACCTAATCCACCAAGTCTAACAGGGAGAGCTAACAGTTCTCTTTCAACATTTGAGCATTGGTAACCACC
>JAULBZ010006065.1:0-12741 GCA_032360805.1 Neoturris breviconis
AATAAATATAACTTTGCCTTTAAACTATTCATCAAGCACCGGCTATCTGCACGTGTCAAGAAATATGCCGACAATAATTGTTCTATTGTTTTCTGTTTTATTACATAGCTTTTATTACCAAGCAGTTCTTTTTTTTCTTCCCGTAAATGGATTCGATATTCTATTTCTAGTATCAGACATTTTATCCAAAAAGTTACAAATATATTATTTACTCTTGTTTATAAAAGTAGTACGCACTTTAAACTGAAAGTTTTTTTCACACAATACAATATAATTAGCCATTCAAAATTGCGTAACACACGTGTCTCTTTAGAAACACATTTTGAATATCTTTTTAAAGAGTATTTAAAATTCAACTTTTTTATTAGGTGAATGATAAATATGAGATAATAAAGACAGGCTAATATAGCTTCCTAGAACTTAAATTTTCGGATTTTTTGCTCTTGCATGGTTTTTTATATACTTTCTAAGCGTTCTGGATTAATTTTTTAATTTTTTAAAAAAAATCGGTTCAAAGGGTTACACATACCTTAAAGGTACATAACCCATTTTTGGTCAAAATTTTAATATCTATATCAAATGGATAAGTGACACACACTAAACATACCCAGAAAATTTTAGAGTTTAAAAATGTCAAGAAGTGGCAAAACAAGCATTCCTTTCTTCTGAAAACAGAAAAAGTTTGGCCAAGCAAGATGGCTGCCACACACAGTGAGTATAGAAAATACATAATTTCCTACAACTTCAATCAATTATATTTCCCATAATATTCATTATTAATCTTCAGAATATGTTACTAGCAATATGAACTTTAGAAGGGAAAATTTAAAGAAAAAAAATCTGAGGGTGATTTTGTACCTTTGACTTGGAACTTAGGATCTTAGAACTTTTGCAAACTTGACAAATTTTATTATGTTTCCAGCGGCCTAGTACCTTGATTTTTAAACAAATTTAAATTCGTCTTGCTCAAGACGCTAAGTTGAAATTCCGACTTTTCGCAAAAATTTCATTTTGTCTACAGTATTTTTGTCCAAAGGTTGTAACTCTGACTGAATTACTGTAGTAGAAGTAGTTACTGGTACTTCTAGAAAAGCGAGTTAAAATATAAGTATATCGCTTTGAAAATATATATAATAATAACTTGCTTTTGGGTGCTTCACCAATGAAATAATAATAATTCCACTTAATTTATTCCCATCCAGCAAAAACCTGTTAATCAGCAAAATAATGTTTTAGATCCCTGCTGCTATGGGTTCTGTTAATCAGCACTTTTTAATTCTTTTTTTGAAAGAATAGTTTTAATATTTATCATATTTAAAAAGTTTACCCTTCAATTGTTGTTAGGGTCATTTTAGGAAAATGTCTTGGGACATACACCACCAATTGTAGACGGACCCCTTAATCGCCCTGGGTGCATATTTCAGGGCGATATAGAGGATTTGGTTTGCACCACCTTCTTGTTGCACAGAAGTTACCTATGTTTTTCAGTTTCATATAGGAATACCTGGAAAATTGGGAGAGGTTTGGTTGTGACCAATATCTAATGATCGTGGCTAATATCTAAGCAACCAATACATGACACAAAAGTTCTGAAATATGGCCTACTGCAATCATTGAAATAAATCATTGAGACAAAGGGAAATTTGTGCGAAAATTCAAAATTTCAACTGATATAATGCGTTGAATTATGATTAGTCAAACTAATGACACGGAGTCCGGGTATTCTAAGAGTCCGGGTACTTAGTTGCAAGGAATAACAGAATTTGTCGAGTTTGCAAACAGAACGAAAAAAGCTTATGTAGAACTCTTTTAACCATAATTCTAAGAAAGTACAGTTTTTAAAGAAAAAGAGCCATTTAAAATTAATAGTGATGACGTCACTAGAAAAACGATAACTTCAGCAAAAAAATATTTGATACCATTTTGTTCCTTTTGTGATAGACTCACAAAGTTTCATCTTAATCCTATTAGTCGTCCTTACAGCGCGCAGTTTTTGCAAAACCAATGATGTCCGCTATATGAGAGTTTAACTGCATGTCGGTACTATATTTTTAATAGAGAAACCGACCGAAAAGTAGACAAGGATAAGGATAAAATGCTTGAGAATATTTACGCACTTACTTTTAAAAATGAATTTTTGAGGTAATATATTAGTCGTATTTCAAGGACACTATTGAATAGACACTTCAGGTATAGTTCGAATGACGTAACCATGTGGTTCTTGGATTAAAATAACTCGGCATGTATATATACATAGCTATGGAAATACACAGTACGTGTACGGAGAAATTGCACCTTACGTATGCGAAGATATCTGGGAAAGTTATTCTGTCTTAGTGAGCAAAAACCTGCTTAAAATCCGCAGTAAAATCGCTAGAACGACGTTTAAAGACGCTAGAACGACGCTGAAAAAATTGTTCTAGCGACTTTACTGCAGACATTAAACAAGTTTTTACCCACAGGGCATATCTTTCACAATTCGCAATATATTTTGCTGAGTTATATTAGACGGAAAATGTTATGCAAAAGCCAAAAGAAGACATTCAATTGGTGGAAATTGATGTCATATGTGCAGTTCTAGCCAACCTCGTTTCTTGGGCTTCTTTCTGTGTTCTAGCGTCTTTACTGTTGACTTTGAACACGTTTTTTCACAAGGTATTTAATTCTTCAATGTTTCATGTGATGTTTGGTATGTTGTCTCTTCTCTGTGTTTTGTTTTCTGATATGTTTGGTATGTCTCATTGTCAATGGGAAAGTTGGTATATTCCAACTTGAAATAGAAATAGCTAAATTTAAGATACAAAATCAACCTCAGATATTTTTTCTCAAATTCTTCCTTCTATAGACTAGATGAAAGTTCATATTGCTAGTAACATATTCTGAAGATTTGACTCCATAGGAATGAATATTAGTGGAGATATAATTGATTGAAGGTGTAGGGAATTATGTATTTTCTATGCTCATTGTGTGACAGCCATCTTGTTTTGGTCAAGTATTTTCTGTTTTCAGAGAAAAGAATTGCTTGTTTTGCTACTTCTTGACATGTCTTGACATGTCTAGACTTTCTAGGCATGTTCAGTATGTGTCACTTATCCATTTGACATAGATATTTAAAGTTTGACCAAAAATAGGTGATTATGTACTTGTAATTGATGTCAATGACTTCCTCATATACAATAAGCCTGACCAGAAGAGTGATATGAGTAATTTGGTCTTAGAATATGAATTGTGAGTCATATTGGAACGTAATGATTTAGATGAGTTGGATGTTTTGAGACTTCAGGAATCATGTCAAGGCATATGACTTGTACATAAAAACGAGAAATCTTATATGTATAGACAATAGACAAGTAAGCTTTACTTTGAAATATATATATATATTTATAAATATAAAATATTCGAATAATTTTTATTATTTACGGATAATCGTATCAATCCTTATCAAGGAAGTAAATGGGACTGCAGCGAAGAAAGAAATTCGAGAACGCTGGAAAAACGAAGTTAAACGCAAAAATTCATTCCGATACAAAGTCACTCAAGGCAACATAAAATGTCCAGCACAAAAATTCCTGATGTAAATGACCAATTTGCTTCCTTACTGATCTGTATCCTATTCCTGATTACTATACTCTAACAAATCTTCGTCCTTTTCCTAGCTCAGACCATTCTGTTGTTTCGGTTTCAATTAGTATGCCTCTTAAATCTTCAAATGAGGTTTTCTCCTGCTTGTGCTGCGGCTTTTGCACTCAGAAATCATTATTTTCACCACTACCACAAAAACCCATCCCCTGCCACCTAATCTAACTACCGAACCACTAGCAACAGAGGTAAGTACACTCTAAACAACGCCAAAGAGCAATATTCAAACATGGTTAAATTGCAAAGAGAGGCAGAAAACTTAGGTTCCCATAAATTCTTGCAAATCATGTGATGAATCGGGGAAATCATCCATACCCACTCTTGAAAATAGTCCTGAAAGTCTCTCATCTCAGTAGACAAGGCTCAATTATTTGCCAACAATGCTCCACTAAATTCTACTTTGGATGATAATGGTCATCCACTACCGGGATTTCCACCACGGGTAGATGCTACCCTAGGAAACATCAAGACAACACCATCTGATGTATTAAAGTTTATTTCAATACTACAACTTTCTAAGGCAGTTGGTCCAGATGAGATCACGGTAGTGGTACTCAAAAACATTGCACTTAAACTTGCTTCTAGTCTTTCAAAGCAAGAATTTTGGAAGCAAGACTCATTTATGCATTTATTATAATAAATGAATAAATGAGTCTTGCTTCCAAAATTCTTGGAAAAATTCGTCTGTTCGTCCTGTTTTTAAAAACTCTGGTCTTCGCTCTGACCCAACTGCATATCGCTCTATCAGTCTACTTCCTATTATAAGTAAAATCTTTGAATCTGTCCTGAACAAATATCTTGTAATTTATCTTTAAAAGTCAAAACTCTTATCTGACTTCCAATACGGCTTTTGCTCTTCTCGCTCTACAGCTGAATTCTAACAGTTATCACTGACAGAATAACCAAGATAGTTGATTATTCGTTAGAAACACGAGCAATCGCTCTCAATAGTTCAAAAGGTTTTGATAAAGTTCTGGCACAAAGATCTCATACATAAACTTACTGCCTACCGTATTTCCGGTAAACTTTCTTTCTGTTATCAGATCGTTCCTTTCTAATCGCAAAATGAGGTTGTCCTAAGTAGGCAATCTTCAGGTTCTTATGTGGTGAATGCTGGTGTTCCTAAGGGGTCTGTACCTAAGGGGTCTGTACCTGCTCCCACGTTTTTCTTACTTCAATAAATGATCATGAGATAGAAATCTTCTATTCCGAATTCGGTTTTAGACCACTATTATGCTGCTCTTTCAAAAACATTGTAAAATACCGAAATTATTGCTTAAAAAATCCAAACAAATCCGATTTTCTAAAAAACGGGTTAGTCATGCGACTAAAACGTTTAGAAGTCTTTCTTCTGAGAGTTCATGTAACTTGACTAAGTTTCATGTTATAAGTATTATGCGAACGAATAATGAATCGTCGATTTATATGGGATTTCCTTATGTTGAAATTGGTGGTCTCAGGTTATGACATATATTTTTTGATTTACTGATGCAATCAACCTGAAATTTTCCCAATTTGTGTCTTATAGATTTGGAAAAAGTCAGAAACTTTCAACACTATTACTTTAGTGGTTCAGACGTTATTAAGAAAATTTGACAGGTTGAAATAGGGTTAAAAGTTTAGTTCGTGACGAATTATAATCTTTCCTTCAGCCTCTTTCCCATCGTCAAAACGTTTCTATCCTCTCTCTTTTCTATCGCTATTTCCATGGTAAACGCTCTCACGAACTCTCTATCGTTCCTCCTCTTCATTCTTTCACTGGAAAAACTCTCTTCTCTAAGTTTTGTTCAAACCACCCGTTCTTTGTCGACATTCTTAAATCTCGTTGTAAGTTTCATGAAGTTTCTTTCCTCGTACTGCAAAACTGTGTAGCTCCTTGCCCCATGATTCGTTACCCTTTTCATTTAATCTGGCGATATTTAAATGCAATGTAAATAAATCTCTAAGCTCTACGAAATTGTGAATAGGACATTTTTAATAAATCAAACTAAATTTTATACTTTTATACCCACAAATATTTATACCAAATTCCTAGCTCTATTATTCTATTTCTTTTTATGCCAAATTTCTAGTTCTATGTTTCTATTTCTTTTTAAATCTCTTTCATCTTTTCTTCTTTAGTACCCCTCTGCAATCGAGTGGCCTTGTGACCTTGCTTTATGTGATCAACAATAAAAAAAAAAAAAAAAAATATCTCAACGAAGTCACTGGTTGCCATTTTTAATGCATTTTTTAAACATAATTTTTAAACATAATTTTTCACAATTTATGTTTATTATTCTCACTGTATTATGCATTATTTAATTTCGACTTAGCTGCTATCCAAAACAACTATCATAGGTCAGATATATATATAACATTTAAATTTCTTTTCGAATAGATTTGCGACGTTAGTTCTTACAAATAAGTTGCAAAGATGCCGGATGAAATATAAATGGGAATAGTTTTAGACGCCATTGTTGTTTCAAGAAAGAATGAAATAAAGGAGGAAATCGGGAATAGAAAGAAATGAAGAAAGGAAGAGGAAATCGAAGCAGTTCTGAGTGACCTTTTAAACGATCAAATTTTGCTTTGTAGGAAACTACGTTCAAAGAAAAGAAGAACCTTTAATTCCATTTGCCTTTTAGTCTTTTTGGATTTTGTACGTAAGTCTGGTGCGGAGTTGCGCCATTAAAAATGTCATGAAAGGAGCTGATAAATGAAATTGTGAGAGGAAGAGGAAATCGAAGCAGTTCTGGGTGACCTTTTAAACGATCAAATTTTGCTTTGGAGGAAACTACGTTCAAAGGAAAGAAGAACCTTTAATCCATATTGCCGTTGGGTCTTTTTGGATTTTGTTGGTAAGTCTGGGGCGGGGCGTGTATTTCGCCCCCTCTTTCATTTTTGATAAGAATATGCTACAAAGGTAAAACTTGACAAAAGGATAACCCATTACAAAAAGGAACATTCTGTTGGAAATATGTTCTTGCTGACGTTATCAATTTTGCTGTGACGTCGTCAGTAACACATGGTGATATGACATTTTTATCGATTTTGGTTCAAAATATTGGAATATTTAAAAAAAACTGGTTACTCGTGTTTTAGAAATGATTTTTAAAAAGTTTGTTTTGAGATTATATTAGTTAATTAGTTAATTAGCGGTGTATATTATAAATACTTTCCAAAGAGCATGTTTTGGTAATAAAAAATGGCGCAACAGCATAAGTAATAATAAAAAGACTTCGACCCGCCCATAACTTGGTTACCATCGCAACACAAATGCAAATTGACAATTTTTAATTTGACAATAAGACGTTAGGAATTTTCACCGGTTTTTAATTTCAGGACAATGCAATTTATAGAATTGCAACAAAAAACCGAGAGGTAGAGTGGGATATAAAGGAATAAAAATGGGGATAAAATCCTGCGGAATGAACCAGCTGCAATTTCTAGAGATGCAACATTTTTATTTAAATATTAAAGTTAGATTTGTTGGAGCGTTAATAATAGTAGGAACGATCCAAGCAGTCCGTTTCTCACGTAATAATTTTCTTACGCACGTTGAATTAAGCTTTGAAGAAAAGTTTGCGCATGCGCTGTTTTGATTCCATTGAGCTATTCAAGCTTTGATTCTTTTTGGAAGAAGGTAGAAAGTATCGTTCATTGTTTATGGGACATAAACAGCCCAAACTATAAGGATAGAATCACGAAGATATGTTAGGACAAAATTGAAAATTGTTTAAGGTATAGCTATCAGATAGTTTAAGCAAATGAAGTTTTTATATGATAAATCATTAAACAAGCACATTGTGACGAAAGCAGTCACCAGGAGGTGTTCTCAAGTGGAGTGTTTGGTTGTTTTCAAGTAGAAATGATCCTACCATTAGTGTCATGGAGAAACACTCACACTATTATAGTATTACCACAATTGTTTTCTTTCTATGGATATATATATAATTTTACAAAACTAGACAAAACATTAAACTACAAAACAAGATTTTACAAGGACTCTTCATACCTCTTCATACCCGACTAAATAAACTTTTCAGTCGGGATATACAGCACACATAAATATAAAGGTTGGATTCGTTTGCTCTACCTATGGGAAATGTTAGATATACTGTAGTGCTAACGAATCCAACATTAATATACTCATTTAAACTTCCATCCAACATCCAACATATCATCCAACAAATTTTCCATCCAACAGCATCCAATACAGGTGCACAAACGAATCCAACATTTTGTCCAACATCGTGTTGGATGGAATGTTGGATTCGTTTTCCTGGGCCTTTAACCCTATTCACAAATACATAAAAACGAGGTGTTGGCTGCTCAAAGTCGAATTAGTCGCAATGTAGTAATTTTCATTTTGTGCAGGAATGCAACAAGTCATACTTTGAGCAGCCATTTATATGTATTTGTGAACAGGTCCGTCTGTTTCCATGCAATAAGATCAACTCAACCTGTATTTGATTTATCTTTCTCACCATGGTGCTAAATTTTACCGACATTCTTTTCATAGCTTTTTCAGCAAATCTTTTTAATCATTAATTCTTAATTCAACCAATAATATATCATGATTACGCCCATTAATCCTAATGACTATCGAAAGAATATTTCTCCTCAGTGCAAGAAAATGGAAGCGTGACTGATTATTTTGTTGATAGTAGATTGATGGTAGCTTGATAAATACCTATTTAAAATAAGACAAACCCAGGTGACTGTGAACGGGATTTAGATAAATAGCAACGTAATTAGGTATAATTACTTAGACGACAATAGATTAAACAAACATAAAAAAAATGATAATACTTAGCAAAAAACGAAAGTTCGTACGTCTATATATCCTGTTTTCGAAAAGCATACGCTTCTTTCGTTTGTCTATCCTAGTACCCAGGCTTTTGGAACAAATTCAAATTTTCGTGCCATTCGTTTTGCTAATCAAAATTATAGACTTTTTCTCTAAGTTGAAATTTTGACTTTTTGCAAAACTTTCACTTTGTCTACAGTATTATTTTCCGGGATTGTAGCAGTCTAGTAACCAGGATCTTGGAAACAATTCAAACTTTCGTTCCGATCACCTTGCTAGTAAACATTTAAGGCTTATTGTCAAAGTTGAAATTCCGAATTTTTGCGCGAATCATTTTACCAAATATATATGACCACACTTGTAGCGTAAAACGGACACCCCTCGGATGGGGTTGTCAGCAAAGTGAGACCCTGGGGTCTCACCCTGATCTGCTATGAAGCACTGCTTATATCTCAAAATATTAGATATCGCACAGAAGTGGGATTGCTTCTTAATATTTAGATACCCAAACTAATTGTGACTGTCTTAAAAAAGATTATGAGGTCCCTACATATGTTTTTAAATCAAAAAATAAAAAGTTATATCTTATAAAAAAGTATTCTTTGTTCTCGCGTTTTTTCCGAGCCTCGTCGATTAATATTTTCAGTATTTTTAGTGATGTGATGTTTAAATGATACTTAATGCTTTGTTTTCTCCTCGACACTTATTACGATAACTCTCACGCAAATGTTTATATTCTTTCAGCTACCCAATTTCGTCCTGCAAGACTTTGGATTCCTTTCTGAAGAATCATTGACACGTCAAATGTACGCCGATTAATAGTTAGGCTAAGATCGGGTTCAAGTGATGTTTTATTTTGGTAAATATGAACAGATTAATGGAATGACAATCTCTCGCTCTACGCCTAAATCTAAAATGTGTTTGCTCAATTATAAGTAAGTCAAATAAATTTTGAAATTATTTTGAAACTATTGTAAAACTTTCACTTTACGTATATTTTTGTATTTATTTTATTCTTTCTGACTACCATTGCTGTATCTCTGCTATTTCTTACACAATCTCCTCATTTATTTCTTCTATTTCTTCTATTTTAAATGTTATACATTTTAATAATAACCCGAAATGCGATGAGTGCATGCAATAATTCATGATTTGAATGTTTCATATTTTTTTCGAAAGAGAATGTTATGCTTAATTTAGCCCTTTGATGACATCATCTCCCTGATGACATTAAGTGTGAAAATCAAAATTTCGAACGAAAGACCCATGTTTAGAGTAAGCTTACACGAACAACATGAAAAATCGATGCCGAGGATATTTGAGTCCGCGTGTCAAAATTACTTGCAAAATTACAAAACTTGGGTAAGTAGTGGAAACGCCATAACGGTTTCAAGTCAACAGCTGAGTGGACTGTATAAAATTTAATTAGAGCTACGTACACACAGACTAGACCGGAAAGGAAATAGGAACACTGAACAGCTGTTCTGGCTAATTAGCCTTCGTCAGCAGTGTATACCAAACATGATGTTAAATGATGGTATCTCGACTCTCAACAATAAAGACCTGTGGTGTGTAGCTATAAACAATTAAAAATAGAACTAGTGATGTATCACTAAAATCAGTAAATTAGCAGAGGGAGAAGCCTCATCACAGCTACTAAATAAAGACCAAGCTTAACAGTTAATTAAAAAAACCACGTTACTAGTGTATATTTTATGAATCAAATGTGCCTATAACCACTTCAAAAACATTTTATCTCATATAAATAGTAAAATGTTTGTATTTCACTAAAATGCTGTTTACGGCATTTTGTAAGTTCAGAAATGAATATACACGATTGATTTGTAATACCCATCGAAGTACACTTTTGAAAAACCAGCACACAATAAAAAATAGCGATACAAGGTTTTTGACCCGCCTTTTGAAATACCTTCAGTATCTAAAATCTTTGTTTTGTTTTTATTTTTACACCGTACATACAGTATATCTTCGCAAATAAATGTCTAGGCGCTCATTTAATTGTCGGTTTTGGGGGGTAGACACTCATTCGAGACAGGCGCTTATTCGAAGATATATGGTATATGTTTTTACAAAATAAGAAGGACAGTGTATAACACACATTTTTGTTGCTTTTATTCGCAAGAGATTATAAAATTTTGTTCAAAACTGATTTGATTCCCTTCATTCAGAAGAAGTAGAGTATAAACTAGCCAGAACAAATATTAAAAGGTAGTTTATGTTTAACAACACTGATGAGCTGTAGATTTGACCCTTTGCTATGTTGAAACTGAAATCAAAAATACAGAGCTGAAAATCTTGTGAATTTTAAGACTATGTTCACACTTATCGGATAGAAATCATTTCGGAATGAATTACATATCGGATAGGCCTTGCGTTCACACTGTTCCGCGTCTATAGCGGAATGATTTCGTTTTGCTTGTTGTGGTGAAATGGAATCATTCCGGCTTAGTTTTTGATTAGGTGTCACACTTGAATCGGAATGAGATCGTTCCGAAATAGTTTCTATCCGACAAGTGTGAACATAGCCTAAGTCTTTACCTGTAGTCGAAATATTTCACACCATGGATGCGTATGAAAATAACTTTATATTTTTCAAACGGGATTATCAATGTTTCTTTGTGAAATACAAAAACCGATTCAAAATTCAAACGGGAACGACACCGATGTTTCTTTTATGAAACACATAAACTGATTCAAAATTCTTTTCCCCAAATTAAGTGTATTTAGATTCCGCGCATGCGTGTTAAAATAACAAAATTTATTTTTTCATTGTAAAATATTAGAACCGATAACACATTTGGAGCGGATATCCGCATAAATTTACTAAAGCCAAAAATAGCATAAATCTGGATTGTAAAGTGTTTTCGCAAAGTTTAGGGTCTCGGAATCTTAGCTATAACTTTAGGGTCCCGGGAGGTTGGTGTCCCGGGTCTTGAGTGTCAGGGTCAGGGCCTTTGGATCCCGGGGGTCTCATTTTTCCGACAACCCCTTCGGATGTCGTAAAATTTGCTTTACGTTGTAAACAAACAAAATGGCAGATAATGCGGTGGTGGAAGATTCCTCAGACCAAATACACTTTGCAGGTAAAATCCTTGACTTGACTTGACAGCAAGATGTTATGTTTGTATTTTTTAGAAAATAGCGCAAAGAGTTCTCAAAACAGTATTAACGCAGCATAGTATTTGTTCCGTAGCAGGTATACATATTATTCTTCGCTGTTTATTAAACAATGAACTTTTAAAAAGTTTGAGGATTTTTTTCGCTTCCTCCCTCTTTAATCTTTAACATTTAAAGGGAAACCGAGGTGATCAGAAAAATTAATACGTCAGTAATTACCGAGCTAAATCCTATTTTTTTCTAAGTTGTGTAGTGTGAGAACCATGATTTCGACCACTTTCGTTTTACACCAGCGATGCTTCATCAAAATTTTGGATATTTCAATCGGCTATAACTTGAACTAAACTCACTCTAATTCCATGAAGTAAACTGTTCTAAAAAGCTGGAACCCTCCTAAATACATACATATATAACACTTATTGGTTTTCGAAAAAAAACACACATTTATTTTTGAAAAATTCACCGAGCGATAAACGCTATTTTTTTATTTTTTTTCCGCTACGCGCTGAAAATTCAAATCGACTTGTGGACGCTAATAAAAAAGCTATTACGCTAATTTTTTCAGTAAAAGAAGCAAAATATGTTGTAGAATAGCACCAGGGTTGGCTCCTTTCAAGCCATTCGCGTTTTTACATCGAAAAAATCAAAAGAAATTTTAAAACAGACCTATGGCGCCGATTTTAAAATTTCCGAAAAGAGTCAAACCGTGTAGGGTATGGCACATCATAATCTACCGTTTCCATTTGTGTTTTATTCAATTCCCGTTAAAATAGCAACCACAAAGCCAAAAAACCTAAAAATCCCTACCTGTGCGGCTATTTTTGCGCCTGTGGCGTATTTTCGCAGGGGATACTGTAGTAGCAAGAAAAAAATAAGTGAGACAAGAATTTAAAATACTCTAAAAATATTTTGAAAAATCTCTCCTCCACAGTGATGACCGGCTGTTGCCGAACGGAAAGCGAGCAAAGCTGCTTATTTGTATCGCTCACCGAAATACGTTAAAGGTAGGGATAAAATGTTATTTCCTCCTTCCAAATGTTATTTGTATGTTATGTAGAAAGGTTCAGAACAGTTTCGGCGTATTCTTTTTGCCATGGGAAGCAAGCGAGTCCCCGTTTTTTAATGTTTTCTTTGGAATTTTCTAAAAAAACATTAAGTGGAGGGAAGTCTAT
>JAULBZ010006066.1:0-12741 GCA_032360805.1 Neoturris breviconis
CTTCTTGTGAACGGGATATTTGAATCTGATTTTGAGAAAAAAGCTGACATTTTTAACCTTTTCTTCGCTGATCAGTGCAGCATCTTGGATAATGGTAGTGCTGTACCCGAATTGCGCTACAAGTCAAACAAAAGTATAAAGGAATTGTATTTTTCTGCTTCCGACTTGTCTAAAATAATTATCCAAATAAAGCGCGCGGTCATAATAACATTTCTATCAAAATGATTCAATATGTGGTGATACAATTATCGGGCCATTAAATCAATTTTTAAATCAGCGATAAAATCAGGTCACTTTCCAGTTGTTATTCCATTTCATAAGAAGAGGTGCAAGAACTTGGTAGAAAACTACAGACCAATATCTATGTTACCAATACTTGAGAAAATATTTGAGAAAGTTATTTACAATAGCCTGTTCGATTATTTTCCAAAAAATAATTTTCTTTCCAAATATCAATCTGATTTTCGTAGTGATGATTTCTGTGTTTCCCAGTTACTAGCCATTACCCATGAAATATATAAGGCCTTTGACGGCCAACCTTCCCTTAAAACCAGAGGTGTGTTTCTTGATATGTCTAAAGCTTTCAACAAGGTATGGCATTAAAGTCTTCTTCACAAATTGAAATGCTACGGTGTGGAGGGTGGTTTCAATAATCTTTTGGCAAATTATTTGCAAAATCGCAAGCAAAGGGTGGTTTTGAACGGAAAATCATCCTTTTGGATAGATATTAATGCTGGTGTTCCATAGGGCTCTGTCCTAGGCCCCTTGATTTTTTTAATTTATGACCTCCCAGAGAATCTAGTCTCTGTACCTAAACTGTTTGCTGATGAAACGTCTATCTTTTCCACTGTATTTGATGTCGAAAGATCTAATGAGGAATTAAATAATGATCTCACCATTGTGAAGAATTGGACTTTTCAATGGAAGATGTCCTTTAATCCCGACCCTAACAAACAAGCTACTGAGGTTATTTTTTCCCACAAACGAAAACTAGTTAAACACTCTGATTTGCTTTTCAATAATCTACCTATTCTCTCTGCACCCGTGCAAAAGTACCTTGGATTATACCTGGATAAAAAACTAACCATCGCTCATCACTTGAATGAAAAGATATGGAAGGCTAAAAAAGGCATAGGACTTGTAAAAAGGCTGTATTACTATCTCCCTCGCAAATCACAAGTGACTTTATATAATTATTTGATAAGACCGCATTTGGATTATTGTGATGTTATATACGATCAGCCTAACAACAATGCTTTCTGCAAAATGATCGAGTCTGTCCAATACAATGCTGCCCTTGCAATTACATGGGACATAAAGAGGACATCCCGTGAGGGATTATATCAAGAGCTTGGTTTCGAAAGCCTTGGTGATAAACGTTGGTATAGAAGATTAGTTTATTTTTTTAATATTGTTAATGGTAACTCTCCCGGTTACTTACGTGAGTTAATACCTGGTAAGATTCAATCTTATGATACAGCAAGATGTGTTGACATCTGAAGTCAAGAGTCAAAATTCAAATAAAATTTAAGCCACACCTTTATAACTCAAGAAGTGTAGCAAAAAGTGATTTGTCAATAGTATTTAAGATTTATCAAGGCATTCAGCAATATACTTGGACAAGTTGGGAAGCACTTTCTATAGATTTGTTTAGCTTTATTTCACCTATATTTGTGTTTTGTCAAATCTGCACAGTATGCATATTCCTCTCAGCCCAGTTTGCATCATGCTCAGCCTAGTCTTGTCTCTGTCTGTTTATCTGTTTTTGTTGTCACATGTTTCATGTTTTGTCAGTTTCGGCCTTAGCAAGGCTTCAGGCATTTCTATTCTTTCAGTTTATGTCACAGTTATTCAACCTATACCAAACAAAATTCAATTTATTTATAAGAAATATGTGTGTAATGAAATTTAAAATTGTTGTGAAAATAGTTTTATTTAGTCACCTTTTTTTGTAAATTTTAGTTTGAATAAAGTAAACTTTTGACAATGAGAAAACGGAGATAATATACTGTACTTATAAATTAGTCTACTTTCATGCCCTTTTATAATAAAAGAGTTGCAGAATTTTGTCGGGTAACATAGCGTGTGATGTTTTTAAATTTATTTATTCTTGTTTCTGTTTTTATGCCTTCTTATATAGCTTAGTCTTGGCTTTATTCGGGTTTGTCGTTGTTCTTTCATGTAGCTTTAGTCTAGTGCTGTGTACAGTTCTCAGTTTGTTCACTGCCTTTCGTACGCTATATTGTTATTCTTCGTCACACAGCTTGTTTTTACGCTGCATTTCCCAGGTTTGTGCATCGTCGTTATTTTATTGATCGATGTCGTACTCAGGACACGTTTTTGCTCTGGGAACGACATCGGTGTATTATACTATTGCATTGTCGGTGTCATTTGCCGTCGTTATTTTATTGATCGATGTCGTACCCAGGACACGTCTTTGCTCTGGGAACGACATCGGTGTATTATACTATTGCATTGTCGGAGGCATCTGCCGTGTTATTGTATTCTACAATCAAGGTCATTATAAATAATGATAAAACAAAAGTGCGAAAAATAACCATGAGAAGTCCCCTGAGATTTATCTAATAGATTTAAGACTTAGGGCTTAGGATCTTAGAACTTTTTACAAATTCGGCGAATTCTCTTGATTCTATCAGCCTAGTACCCAGGCTCTTGGAACAAATTCGAACTTTCGTTCCGATCACCATGCTAATAAAAATTTAAGGCTTTTTATCAAAGTTGAAATTCCAAATTTTTGCACGAATTTCCCTTTTTACCAAATATATAGGACATTGATTGTAGCGGTGTAAGAAATAAAAGGCTAGTCGAGTTATAAACGGGAACTGTGGCCGCAACATGTACTCTCCTTCACAGAGGTCCTGTTTACTTTTCTTTTTTTTTTCTGAAAAAATGCTGACGTCAGCAAAATGTTTTACGGAAAATTTTGACCCGCAAAAATGGTAGTAACTCACAACTAACAACTACCTAACTCCCAACTCAAAATTTACCGACACTAGACGTACAAATATTATTGGACCGTTGGTTAATTATTCTTTTGTTCGTTCTTCCCGTCTTACGATACAGTACGTAAAAAAGATGAATTCAATTAACTTCTTAACGTACCTTACCAAATAACTATGTAGCTAAGCCAATCAGATTTAAGTATTGCGGTAGAATTATTCTAGCGTATGTTTTTCACATTACAACTTTTACAGTTTTGTACGAAATCATATCATTAGTATGAAACTAACTATTTATAGATTAGAGTTTATAAATTAGAGAAAGCAAGATGTTTTGAGCACATAAATACTCCGCGTAGGGTGATAAATACTCCGCGTAGGGTGATAACTACTCCGCGTAGGGTGATAAATACTCGGCGTAGGGTCATAAATACTCCGCGTAGGGTAATAAATACTCCGCGTAGGGTGATAAATACTCCGTGTAGGGTGATAACTACTCCGCGTAGGGTGATAAATACTCTGCGTAGAGTGATAACTACTCCGCGTAGGGTGGTAAATACTCCGCGTAGGGTGATAACTACTCCGCGTAAGGTGATAACTACTCCGCGTAGGGTAATAACTACTCCGCGTAGGGTGATATTTTTCACTTTGATAATTTTTAAAAAAAGTCAAGAAACTTGAGTTCCAAAATATTTGAAAGAAATAAGAAACTCCATTTCTCGCTCAAATCCTAATTTCATTTCGCCCTGAGTTTGTATAAACTTCATATCAATATCCCCTAAAATGTCTCATAGAGCAAAATAATGATTGTCAAAACAAAAGACACGGGTGTCAGGAAAGAGTGCAATCTTAACACGTACACACTGGGTAAAGCCCACGTAATGTAATACATGACGCATAGACAGAGAAAACATTTATCATGCAAAAAAAGATTCGAACACTGTATTCATTTCTTCAATGGAAGCTGTCCATTCTCGTAAAGTGTTTCGAGTTCATTGATCATTTTCTTGAAAAATATTGCAAAACAAGCCATTTTCTGCAAATTCTTTGAATAAGTAACGGTTTGTTATTCAGAGAAAATTAATTATAGATAGTTATGATATGACCATTAATTATTCCGTTATTAATTATGCAAAAATAAATTATTCTCATTAAATATTGCAACTGTAATCAGTGATTTACACTTGGTTTTTATATGCGCTTCATATTTTAACTTCTTGACACTATGATGACAGAATGAGCGCACACATGCATAACCGTCTCTGTGAGAACTGCGAGCAAATTTATCATCAAAACCATAGTGACCACTTAGGGACCATTCGGATATTTCTAGAACGACTTCTTTGCGAGACTTAATCCTCTTTATGTCAGGCTTTAGACTTGTTAATTGAGCCGACAGGAGGGGGGCGAATTTCACCCCCACCCTGTGATCTTGGGATTGGCAGCACATATGGTCATGAAACTTGGTATGATAATATTACAATATGTGATACATATTTTAAAGAAAATAATATTTTGCTGACGTCATCAATGGAGATGATTTAGCATGTTTGGTTCTCAAGATAAGGTCCCGGTTAAACTATGAACATACCGATATCCCGTTAAAACTAATGTTAAGGTAGCTATTTGTGAATATGTCTACACAAAATTTCTCTCTACAAAGTTTAGAGACGGTTCCTCGATAAACAATGGTACGTTGATTTTTTGAAGAAACGAATCTGTTAATAATGTTCTGTGTGTAGAAACCAGTCTGTTGTTAATAATGTTCTGTGTGTAGAAACCAGTCTGTTGATAATATTCTGTGTGTAGAAACCAGTCTGTTGATAATATTCTGAATCAGATGTAACCTTCCATAATATCTTATAATCATTTGAATGTTCAAATCATATAGATCAATTAATCGATCAAAATTATCTTCATTTTTTTGAAGAAATTCTTTCGTTTTAGGAAGTTATAAGAAAGCAAATGGGTGTCCTAACAGAAGGTAAGATTATTTACAAATTTTAATACGATGGTCCATTAATAATCAGTCAACGAGAGGTATTGAGTCAACGATCTTGTAATGGATTAGTTTCTTCAAACGATTAAACAAATTCGTTACGATCTCTTGACATAACACTCTCCTGTGCAAATTTATTGCAATCTCTTGGCATAACACTCCTGTGCAGATTCATTTTCAAATTTAATACTTTTTTATTGCAAATATTTCCCTTCCCTTTGTAGCTATTATCTAAAATAGAAAACTTATTTTCAAATTATAACCCCTAGAATAATATAAAATAGTTTACTGTCAAACTGTCAAAATAATCTAAATACGGGTGTCAAAAACAAAAATGCGAATGGTTTCAATGTACCACAACACAATAACTTTCGAACTACTGCTCCGTTTTATTTGAAACTTGGTCACAATATACCACAGGTTCTCTACTATCCGAAAATGTAATAAAACATTGCATACGTCATCATTTCATGCAGAATCTGAGTATCCAATCACATCCGTGAAAACCTGACTTAGAAGGCATAATAAAGCAGTTGTAATGCCTTGTAAACCAAAATAATACTGATTTTTAAAAAAAAAATGAAAATTTTTTGGAAAATATTTTTAGTTAACTTTTTCAAATACAATAACGAGAAAAGTCATCAAATTTAGGCCTAATACAATAAGTGGATCAGAAGTTATGCGGAAATTTCGGGAGTTGTGGTACAAAGTACCTCCCCCCGGGGTACATAGACCATTAAGATTTTTAGAGTGACGTCATATAACTTCTCGCTCTGAGAAAGGACGAATTTTTGCTTTGTCAAACCTTTTTGTGGAGTAACCACGTCCGTCTAGGATATTATTATGTTTTGTTTCTAAAAAATGTTTATAATAATATCGTATATCGATGGGAAGCGTTGATTTGATACAAATGGAATGTCTTCTTTTGGATTTTGCAGCAAATTTATCACCTCGTGGAAACCCTATGCTAATAGACAATGTTCATTTTTTTTAATTATTCACAAACTATTCATTTTGTCTTAATTATTCACTACGTCATACTCAGTAATCAAGGAATTAATTTATGCTGTTTATTTATGTTATCTACGAAGGAGAACGTAATTCTACAATCTTTCATTCCAGTGGGCAAAAACTTGTTCAAAGTCTGCAGTTAAGACGCTAGGACAACGTTTTTAATGTTCTTCTACAATCAAGGTCATAAATTATGATAAAACTTGCGAATTTTAAAGGGTAATATACATTACAAGTAAAACAAAAGGGCGGAAAACAACCACCAGAAGTCCGTAGATATTTATCGAGTAGACTTAAGATATTAGGTCTTTTTACAAATTCAACAGATTCTCTTGATTTAAGCAGCCTAGTACTCAGGCTCTTGGAACACGTTTGAACTGTCGTTACGATCACCTTGCTAGTAAAGATTTAAGGCTTTTTGTCAAAGTTGAAATTCCGTGGAAAACACGTCATTTCGACGTCTTGACATCTAAATGAACTCTATTGGTTGATTTCGATTAGGCGAAAATATCGCTGCGAAAGACATTCCTCGATAGAAATTGAAAAATATAAATTAGCCTCGTTTTTGTGTGATAATTCATTTTCTTAAATACAAAAACATCGTATTGATGTCGAGACGTTAATACGACGCCTTTTCGATGTGGTATAGACGTCTCTTGCGTACCGTGTTTCTCGATTAAAAGGGCTTATTCTCTTTATCTAAAGGTGGAATTACACTAGGCGTAAAATTACGTGCTGCGCCAAAAGAAAAATTCCGTTGGTGTCACGTCAATTTCTACGAATAAAATGTCTTTAAAATGTCGCGCGAGAGATAATTCGCCTAATGTAAATCCACTTTAAAGAAAAGAAGAACTGGAATCGAGGTTGGCACTTGATTGCGTTCTTCAGCCACTTTAAGTCCATCGTTGTCTCTCACAGGTGAACTTCATCCTTTAACTTATGAAGAAATTCAAATTCATAAAGAGCACATAAAGAAGCATGGCATCATACAGTTTATTAATTGGTACAAGAAAGTTAAAGATACAAATCATGATACATTAAAATGGGGAGATGAGGTAATCAAAATAATATTGATATTCATGTATGATCAGCAATGCACGTAATCTTCTTATAATCGAGTGATATTTTCTCGCTCGTTTTTACCTTTTTAAGTGTAATGTTCGGTTTCCACTAGACGCTTAGAGCACACCTAAAAAATTAGCTTAAAAGTCGCTTAATCATATTTCAAAGTTACTAGAATTACGAGCTTAAAGGTTTTTCTTTGTTGTTTTAGCTTGAAATGTTCATGATAAAAATGGACGACAAAAAGAAAGCTGCTCCATTGTTGTTGAAAGCCAAAGATCTGCTTAACACTTTACAGGAAGCTGAAAATGAAAACCCTGGGTATGCATCCTTCAATATAAGCTCATATTACATCCGATGATGAAAACGTCATGAAAACCGACGTCATGAAAACCGACGTTTTTTTATTAATTCCCAAATTTAGTGTTTCTTTGATATGGTCCTACAATACAACATTTATCGCTTCTTTTTATAAGATTGGTCTCTCTCCCCCGGAGCTCTCTCCAGTGTTCATAGCCCTCCTCCATAACTTTTGATGGAACAATGATACGGTGTCAAAACTTTTCAGAAAGAGCTTTAAGATGAGTATTTTCCAGATGACGTCATCACTAATGACGATGTCATCGTGACAAAACAGGTCAATATAGGTCAATATATATATATTGTTTGAAAATGATCACATATAAAATATTAGAAAAGTCCTAAACTTTCATGTTGCATAGTATTATTAGTACTTTATCGTAATTCGGTAAAATGATAAAATTACAATTTCAAGAATATATTGATAAACAACTTATAAAGTATATAGCCGCAGTATTAACTGGATCATCTTTTCACACCGAATGTATAGATAATTTTCATAAATATTTATGAATCCTAAATTCTGTATATAATTTAAGGATTCTTTCCTTTTTTCGATTAAAGTAATTAGAGTTTTTTGTGTGTTGAAGCCTTTTCTTTAATCACATAAAAATGGAGAAAGAAATTTTTCCATGTACGAAAGTAACTGAGTTTGCAAGATTCTTTCAAAAACCTTCGATACATTTGGTAACATGCTAATTGGCCTATAATTGGTCGCAAGTGTGGAATCTTTTTTGAAGACTAGGCATATATATCAGCTTTTTAAGATTTCCAGAAATATCTTTGTTTTCTATAATCTTCTTATTACAGACATTACTTAAATGCTCACTAAATGCTCATGGGTTTATAAGTCGCAGCGTGAAAGCCTACCGATTACTTCCCGTATTTCTCCGTATTCGGCCTGTATATTGCAATATATGGCAGTCCGAATACGGAAAAATATGGGACCGTATTCGGTAGGCTAATACGCTGTGTGCATAACCTTTACCAAAAAATGTTTTAAAAATAATTTGCTTTTGTCTTTTGTCGCTTGAGTCTAGGACTAAAACATCTTGACAAATAATGTAT
This sequence comes from Neoturris breviconis, assembly GCA_032360805.1. Classification (NCBI taxonomy): domain Eukaryota; kingdom Metazoa; phylum Cnidaria; class Hydrozoa; order Anthoathecata; family Pandeidae; genus Neoturris; species Neoturris breviconis. The sequence goes on from JAULBZ010006066.1 coordinate 8,461, forward strand.
TTCTTAATTCTGTTTCCCTTCATTTGAGTTTAATCTGGGATATTTCTGTGTAAACATTATATGAAAAAATAAAACTTGGTCCCAGCACTTATTTATTGTCTATTTGTGGAGAAAAAAAATCAAACATGAAAGCAGAAGTATTGAAAACGAGTTTAGTTAGATGAAAATCGTTTTAAAAGTCATATAATACACATACCATATATGGCAATACACAGTCCGTATTCAGTTGTCTTTCACACTATGTGTCTTACAAAAGTAACGAGATGAACAGATTCTATAAATTTGTATTATTTTTGTTTATATAAACAAATCTGTTTGTTTCTAGTAAAACTGAAACAGCATGGAGACCTGAGATGACTGAGTACATGATGGAATGTAAGTACCTCGCTTGTATTGAAGTTGTATTGGTACTCATTTTCTCTCAATTTTAATTTCGTCTGCTCATCATAGATATTATCTCCACTTTAAATTCGCGAGCTTAGTAAGTATGCCTGAAGACAGTAGTTTGTGCACACGTGATCTTGGAGAGTAGGGTCAAATTAACAATAAAGTAATGAGTAGGGTGCCAGACTAGCAATAAAGTAGTTTCTGGGAAGCCTACAGTATAGTGAAAATAAATAATAAATGGGGGGAGGGGGGTCATACCGCGGGCTTTTATTTACGAATCACTAATGCATGACACGAAACTTGGTACACTAATAGAAAAACTCAATATAAACTCTTTGATACAAACATATTGACTTCGTAACGTCACTGGTACCTGCTATAACGTCATCAAAATCATTTGATTTTTAGTCCGTAGGATGCTGAAAAATAAAAACGGTCTTTTATTTGCGAACCACTAACGCTTATGACATAGTATTTCCTCTAATAAGCACTCGGGCGCTAATAAAAAAAATTAAAAAAGAGGGGCGCTTATCAGAGGGGCGCTTAATTGAGGGTGGCGCTTATATCAGATTAGGGTTAAGAGGGTTCTATTTCCCCCTCCCCCCAGTAGGAATAGAGTTAAGACTTTTGTTACTCAAGATTTTAATTGAAAGCTTTCTAACTTATTATATTTTTAATTCAGCTTCTCCTGGGATGCCCTATGGTGGAAATATTGATCATTTCAATACAGTGGAAGCAAATATGAAATTGCGGTGAGTTTTGATCTCTCTAAACGTTTTATATTTACTTGTATATTCATCTACAGAAATCCTGTTATTACAGATTCATTTTTATAACGTCATTTCACATTTTTAATGGACAAATTAAAGTTAAAATTGTTTTGGTGTAAAAACGAAGAAAATGTTTTTGGGAAAAGTATCTTAAATGAGACATTGTACTGTCCAAGCTATTATTTGCCATGCGGCGAAGAGCTTAACACTAACATGTTGATGATGTTCAACGTCAGGACTGATGGTTTAGTTCTATTCGATATGACGTCATTAGCTGCGTCGTATAATACGATCCAGCTAATGTTGGCCCGGCAATAGCGCAAAATGACTGCCTTGTAACTATACTCGTCATTGTTGTGTCACGTGATGTAACTATACTCGTCATTGTTGTGTCACGTGATAATTATTTAACTTTCTCTTTCAGTCGTGAAGAACTTTTGTCTCTTCTCACTGGCAAAGATGAAACGGTCATTACTATGTCAACTTATCCAAGGTATGTTTATGTCGAATGATCTTGCAATGGATTGGTTTCTTTGTATCGAAGTGTGAAGTTGCTAATTCAAGTGAAAGGTCGTGGCTTCAAATCAATAATCAATAATCATATCACTTGTCTGTGGAATTAACAACCAGAAGAAGCACACACACTTTTTTATAATAACCTTAAATAGTAAAAAAGGAATGAAACAGAATATGAATTCGAATTGAATTTGCATCGATCTGTACTCAGTGGGAACAAACATGTTCAAAGTCAGCAGTAAATACGCAAGAACAACTCCAAAGACGTTTTTATAGCATCTTTACTGCCGACTTTGAACACGTTTTATGCCCATTGTGTCTGCCCATTGTACGTCATACAATTTTTCGTGTTTTATTCCTGTTCACACTTTTTGCTGTTGTACATACTCTATGATACATGCTAAAAAAAACGCGAAATGATGATTATCTCTTCAAACTAATAACCGCAAATGCATTAACTCTATTCATAACTTCTGTACTAATGGCTATTACGGCTTGAAATTTTGAGACTTTCCTATAATTTATCTAGGATCATTTTCAAAAACAAAAAAATTAGTAACTAGGGATAATTTTCCATTAGTAACCAAATTTTGGATAGGTGATAATTTTTTTTTTCAATTTTTTTTTTCCTATTCTTATTTTTGCTTAAAAATCTACCTAAATCAAGCCAATTCAAGCCATAAAAGCCATTCTGATTTATTTTTGCTTAAAAAATAATTTTAGTATATAGTTTAGAAAAAAAAGATTTTCACCTAATTTTTTTGCACCACCTGTTTGGTCCGGATGACGTCATCATAAGTAAAGTGTTGTTTATGTGTTAGACTTAACTTTCTAGAAAGTTTCAACATTATGGCATGTTTCCATCTAAAGTTGTGGAGGGGGGGCACTTCCCCCACATCAACTCAGAGCCCTAAAAAGCCCATACTGAATAGGGTTAATAAACGCCTCTACTCAAATTCTCTAGTAAATACACCCTCTTCATTGGGCCTAAGCACAAATGTCACATTTGTCAGTTTTAAAAAATCTTAGGATTTTTAGGATTACGCCGGATGCGCACTGATGTTCAAACAAATTCCGACAAAAACCGAAGAAATTGACAAAGCTGATTGGTTTAATTCTTTGTTTTTGTTTTGCTGACGGAGAGAGAAGCGAGACTCATAACGGAAAATATGAGCGAAGGTCTATACCGTAGGCTAATCCTTCCTGACTTTAGTGCTCTTTAGTCATTCGTTCTATAACTATGCAACATACATACTCTCCACAGTTGGCACTTTTATTTTATCAATACTCTTTTGTACAAATAATTAAACTGGGTGCTCCTTACACTGGCTACCTCCTCCAAACTTCAGCATACTTTATATTAGTCTTCTCTGTCGAGTAGCTGCTGTTTAGTGTGTTAGGTGTAGCTACTACAGTATGGTGATTGATATTTGATATACGACGTTATTTTGTAAATACACAACCTTTCTTTGAAGTTGATACAAACCTTGCGTCGCACACAGGCTAGAGCAACTGAATCACGCGCTTTCCAGTTTCTGATTATTATTTCAAGGAAAACGATCGAACTGAGGAACCGTCCCAAAATCTACTGAGGAGAGTACTGAGTCAATGATCTTGCAATGGATTGGTTTCTTTGTACCGAAGAAACCAATACATCGCAAGCTCATTGACCAAAAACACTTCTGCACGAACCTTTGAGATGAAGTATAAACACTCAAATAATCTGTTTGTTGTTGTTTAGACTTGGTTGTCCTGGCTCATTTTATCCACCAATCGAAAATAAAGTTGAAGAAAATGATGCAACAAGATCAATTTATACTCCAGACATGGTTCTGAATCAGTTACACCCAAGATTTAAGTAAGAAACCCTGCAATATATGTAGGACGTAAAATTAACGTCGCGACGTGAATCTGACGATGTATGTTTATCGAGACAGGTAAATGAACAACAAAAAGAAGATAAACTTATTAACTGCCTGAATAATCACCTACGCACTTTATTTTTAAGTTATGTATCATTACGTACCAGAATATGTTGCATGGTCTGTATGTAGATCTTGCATAGAACGTTGGTGTTGGTCATTGGTCAAAAGCCTGTTCAAAGTCAGCAGCAAAGATGCGTTTTTACTGTCAACTTTGATCAAGGTCTCTCCTATGTCCTTTTTTGCATGCCTGTTCTACGCTTTACTTCCCTTATCGATTCGTTTCCTGCAGAGTCTACCGGCTAACAAAGAATGCCACCATCAAATTTTAAAAATCACAATTTAGGTCTATTACATTTTCTCTCGTAGAAATCTAGCAAAGATGATTACATTAAGAAAAGAGAGAAAAGTTTACGGTGAAATACCCAGTAAGTAGCTCAATATTTTTGTCCATGATCCGCTGTAAAGTTGGTGGGAATTTGTTTTCTTTGTTTTGTTTTCTAAGTGAGAATGGGTAGTAAGCTTGGGCACTCCTCCCGAAACTGTGGGGTACATTTCATATGAAACCAACATAGCGTCAAATATCAAATGCTATCAAATACAACCATATTACCGTATTTACTGTAATAAGCGCCCGGGCGCTTATAAAATTTTTCGGATCTCAGGGGGGGGCGCCTATTAGAGAG
>JAULBZ010006067.1:0-12740 GCA_032360805.1 Neoturris breviconis
TTCTTGTTAAGAATATTTGGCTTGCTATACGGACAAGTCAAACTTTACTTGTTTTAAGAAGGTTTTTTCTTAAAACAAGCTCTTTTTTTCTTGAAACAAGAAATAGACTTTTTGCTATGTATAATGTTCATAGTTTAAAAAAGATCTCTTTGCTTGGAAACGATGCCAATCCCGTATCAACATCCCTACAGGAACACGACATATGATCAACGTTGCAAGACGTCAAAACCGTGACGTCATTTTGGCGTTGTCGTGACGTTGATCTCACATCGTTTTTTTAATGGAATGTATTGTTAATCATAAACGCGTGCTCCTTAGCCTGAGTTCCAGTCCCTACTACTACTTGTCGTAGTTAGGGACTGGAACTCAGGCTAGTGCTCCTAGGTTCTTTTCCTTAGTATCAAAGTTCAAATAGAAATCATTCTTTCACAGAGATGTGATGAAAGAATGCTATTTATTTAACAACTTCTGTTCAAGGACTTTTGCCAATCCACGTTATTTTGTTGTTGTTATTGACTGAAAAGAAAAGAAAATACATGAAAATATCAGGAAAACAGATTGCTCTACTAAGTCCACCGAAATCATTGTTTTTTTTTTCTGGAATAAAGAATGAAAAATCGAGTACGATAATTGTATCATCATATATTTATATTTTACTACTACCTCTACACGTGTACTCAACATAAAAAAGCAACTTCGTTTTGATGTCTTTAAGACGGATTTGTATAATAAAAGTATAGTTAACGATTTATGCCGAGCGTTCGACAGATTTTTAAAAATATTTTCTCTCACCTTAACAAACGAACTCGCCTAGTGGAGATCCGCCTTTGTAAAATGAGATAATTCCTTTAAAACAGGATACGATACACTGGGGACGAACTTGCATTCCATGTGACATGATAGTTAAAACAGGATTTGATGCACTGGGGACGAACTTGCATTTCATGTAACATGTCTGTTTACACTACTTTTGAACCTCTGTTTGCACCACTTTTAAATCTCTATTTACACTTTGAACTAGATTTTCTAAAACTATAGGGCTAGAAATATATCATACCAATACAATCCTAAGCCTCGATAAGTAGGTTAAGATAAGTACATTAGCGCAGGTTCAGCTCATGCAAATCATGAAAGGAGATACAATGGTGATAATGGGAATCATTTTCACAGCAAAACAAAAAACATTTCAAAATATGATACTCTATAAGGTGATTATTTATGGATCGGTTACATGAAAGAATCGCGAACCAAGCTGGAATTTTCAGTCTGGACTGCAAATTCGAGTTGTCGCCCGTGGTAGATGTAATACAATAATATTTTAATTGATTGATTTCTTTGTATTGGTGTGTTAGCGCCTAGTTTTGCCTAATTTACATTACTCCATAAATAAGGTTCTGTTTATATATGGACCGCAAGTCTAGATATTGTTGCGACGTTGTTCTGTTGTCGTTTAACAACCCCATATATGAACCCAGTGGAAAAAACTTGTTCAAAGTCAGCAGTAAAGACGCTAGAACAACGTCGTTCGACGTTGCTCTAGCGTCTTTACTGCAGACTTTGAACAAGTTTTTGCCCTCTTCGAAGTTATATATATCATGATGCACGGCGGGTATTTTCTGTCATTTCAAATGAATCTGTCATTTTTTCAGTAACAGTAATAAATAGTAATAATAATTTACAACAGTGTAAATCAAGCCTTAAGAAATTAGTATGAACAGTAATGTGAAAAAAATCTTGTCAGATGCCAAATACTTATGAAGAAAGATCGATAATATTTTGAAATGACACACTAAAAATAAAACAAGAAAATTTGTTCAAATTAAGGTAAATTTTTTTTTAAAGTGCAATCCGCGATACCCAGTCGGCAAAAACCTGTTTAAAGTCAGCAAAATAACATTAGAACAACGTTCAAAGAACGTTATTTTGCTGACTTCGAACAGGTTTTTGACGGCTGGATATTCTACAACATCGTAGGATGTTCTACGACGTAGCAGGATATTCTACGCTGTTGCATGATATTCTATGACGTCGCACAAAGTTCTACGACGTCGCACAAAATTCTATGACGTTGCATGTTACTATACGATGTCGTACGATGTTATACGACCTTCCTCCTAAGACTTTGCACGATGGACTAAGACGTCGCATGTTTTATGTAAACTCTTCAATACCCCATATATCTCTTTACCTCAAGCTTCTTTCTCTTGACGTATAAATTGGTGAAAACTTTTTCGTTCGTTTTCTTCTAATTATATTTGAAAGAAGAAGGACTGGATTATATACCCTTTGATGTAGACGGGGAAAAATCTGAAATATTTGTATATCTCGCTTCGAGAGCCTTTTGACTTTTATTTATTTTTCTCAAAGCAATAATAAAACCACTAGCTGCAATATTGAAAATGATGAAATGACAAGACTATAGTGGATTTTGTTTCTAGGGAGATGGCTCTGCTCGTGACGGTTTTTAACCTTATATATATGCTGGACTTTTTGGGGCTCCTCAAAACTGGGGGGCGGATTCCGCCCTCCTCCATTTCTTTCGAACGACTTATATGATTGAGATGAAACTTTCTAAAGTTATAGTCTATCACAAAAGGAACAAAATGGTACCAATTATTTTTATGCTGAAGTCAGAATGTTTCTGATGACGTCATCACAATTAATTTAATTAATTTTAAATGGTTCATTTTTTTAAAAAAACTGTACTTTCTTAGAATTTTGATTAAGAGAGTTCCTACAATAGCTATTTTCATTCTGTTTTCATTTTTGGGTAGGTATTTAAATTTTCTTTCACATAGTTTCAGGTGCGATCGTATATGATCGTACAATTAATGTTAGCGACTCTGTACCAAACTGTTGGTTAAATGTTGTGTATAATGCTGGACAACATGTTTGCACGGTTTAGTACCGTAGCAAGTGAAAATTCATCTAATTTGATGAATATTGCGACAATTCAAAGGTGGCGTATTGAATCTAATGTTCATAGATTATAAAAAATATCTTTGCTTAGACACAATTTTAAAAGATTGTCATCATTTCATTCATCCAAACATGTCAGCGCCAAACATCCAGGCGCACGGCATCTGAACAAAGCTGCAATAACTCGAGCATCACTTCAAGTTTTGATGTTGATTTTAAATCTTTTGTTTATGTACAGAGTGGGATGTACGATTATTAATAAACGCATAGCTCTCTCCCAGTCTTTTTTATTTCGAAACTTAAAAAATGTCTAAAGTTTAAGTAACAGATGAGTTATTTAGCAACTTCCTTCTAAGGACTCTCCTCCTTAGGCAAATCATAGTAATTGTCAATCCACCTTTTTTTTTCTTTTTATTGTTATATTTGTCTGAAGAAAAAGATCATCAATGGAAATATTAGGAAAAAGCACAATAAAACGGGTTCATAATTGAATTATTATCTATTGGTATTTTCCGGCATCATCCGATTACCAGACTCGAACCTGGACCAAGGAACCCAAATAAACTGGACTCTGTAAAAACTGGACCTTGAATAAACTGGGCCCAAGCAAAACCAGACCTCACTTTAGGTTTTTATTTATTTATTTTTATTTATTGTTGGTTACCCAAAGCAAGGCCACAAGGCCACTGAATTGCAAAGGGTTAAAAAAGGAGAAAATATGAAAGAGACTTAAAAATACATAGAATAGAAATTTGGTATAAAAATATAGAGAGTCAGTATAAAAGTAAAAAAAATCCTTTCATTTATTAGAAATATCCTATTTACAAGTTTATTTGATTCATTTCGACGGTGTGAAAGAGGCTGAAAGGATGAGTTGGACACAGTCAAGGGATGGTAGTGATCGTTGAGGAGCGCTTCCCCATACGGGACAACAATATTCCATGTTGGACGAGTTTGGCTTTTGTAAAGATAGAGAATTGACCTTGGGGATAGATATTTATGAGATCGATAAAATTAAGAACCAACTATCTTTGAGGCATTTTTAGGATTTTAACCATGTTTGAATATTTTTCTTTGGCATTGATTAGACCGTACTTACATCTATTACTTGCGGTCCGGAAGTCAGATTTGGTGATAAGAGATGGGTTTCTGTAGTAGCGCTGAAACTAGTGATTTCTGTGTGCAATAGCTACAGCACAGGCATGAAAAAACCAAGGTTGTGAATGTGTTTTGTTAATTGTTTTTGAGGGGAATGAATCGATTCCACTAGTAATCCACTCAGCATTTTAAGACGGTACACTTCGATGCACGATATTTAAAAAAGAGATGTGTTGGTGCATCTGTCATGTATGCACGAAAACTGTCCTAGTCTGCCTGTGCATATCAATACACAGTGCAATGAAAAGGAACTTCTTTTGAAGATTTAAGTGGCAAGTCGATTGCCTTCTGAGCTACCAAAAAAAGGAAGATCTGTTGGAGTGTAGTAATCAGGAATAGAAGTTAGATAAAGATTAACAGTGTTTGTCAAGCGTCATCACTGATTTTTAACAAAAGATTTGTGTCTCTTTATATAAATAAGTCGAATACTCAGCTAAAGATAAAGGTTGTTAGGGACGAACTTGAATTTCATGTAACATGATACAGTAGTAGTTTCTATTTACACTAGTTTTAAATCTCAGTGGGTAAAAACCTGTTCAAAGTCCGCAGTAAAGACGCTAGAACAACGTCAAACGTCTCTACTGCGGACTTTGAACAAGTTTTGGTCCACTGGGATGCCACATCTTCGTTCTTGACCAAAGATACACCGCATGCCTCTCCCAAAACAATATCAAAACAATACAATCACGTGACTGAATGGACATATTAGGGCAGATTAAGTTCATTCAAACCATTAAAACGGATACGATATATCTTTATGACAACAAAACAATAAACTTCTCAAAACATAAATACTAAATGTTCATTTTAACTATAGGCGGAAAATTGCGAAAAACGAGTGACGAGTGACGTCAACCAATGGAATGTCTTCTTCTGGTTTCGCTGACTTTAGGTCCTCTTTATATTGAGCCCGATATAACGCTCAGCCGATATAACTCGTTGAGAGATGCTCTGTCTCATCTCTATTTGTGCAGTCGGTAGATAATTTATATGGCAAGCGAGTTATCTCGCCGAACCGATATCTCGCTTTATTCATCCAAGATATCGGCTAGACGACATGAAATATACATATTTCAGGTCAAGCCAATGGTATAATTAATAAAAGTTATATTGGGTCCATATAAATGGAAGAATAAGTTATGCTGGCAAGGTGATTTATATCGGCTGAGCAATATATAGGTCTCCATTTAAAGAGGAACTTAGACAACGATCTATTGATTGCTTTTTCATACGGAATGAACTAACCATTAGTCAGCTCGTTAACATAACTTCTATTTATCGACTACCCAGTGGACACAAACTTGTTCAAAGTCCGCAGTAAAGACGCTAGAATAACGTCGAAGGCTTTGTTTTTGTCCACTGGGTAATTTTGTGGAATTTGTTAATACAGATGAATTCGGGAAGAAATTTGAATATCGACACAACGTGAAAAACTACCGAATGCAGTTCTACATTTCTTCGAGTACGAACTGTAAACAAATCATTATTTACCATATAAGACGTTCTGGTGGCAATAACTTGTTCAAAGACAGCAGTAAAGGCGCTAGAACAACGTTAAAGTTGTTATCTTATCCTATCCGTCTTTACTGCAGAGATTGAAGAGGCCCACATGAAATACCGTATTCATTAGTCTTTCACACCGTACAGTGATTCTGTTTCTGTAAATAAACTTTTATAATAAATTATTATTTTTTCAATAGCAATCGTGTAAATCAAGCCTTAAAAAACATTACCAATGACGTAAACAAAATCTTATCAGATGCCAAAGAAAAGTTGATGATGTTTTAAAAAGACACAAAAAGCGGAGTATAAACAAGTAAGTATACATTTTAAGTAAACATTTTGTTTTTTACAGTACAATCCTCCTAGTGACTCGAACATTTATTTCTGTTATCTTGAAGAAATAATTTCGCCCCTCGAATTGTGGTTAAGAAACCCTTATAAATACTTAATAGTTAATTCCTGATATTTCAAACGTCGGACGGACAACTCGAACATTCTTTAGTCGAATTTTCATGTCCCGAGAAATGTTTTCAAGAAACGCTGGAAATCTTATTTAAAAAATTTCTATATTAAAACTGTAACAGATAAACCTCTAAATCTAACCAGCCGGCAAAAACCTGTTCAAAGTCAGAAAAATGACGTTAGAACAACGTTCTGTGAACGTTGTTCTAACGTTATTTTGCTGAGTTTGAACAGGTTTTTGCCGGCTGGGTAAATAGACGAAAATGAGACAAACAAACCTTTAAATTTCTTATGGCACTTCTTCTCGTTATTATAGAGAAGATTATGTTAGTCAGTCTATTTAATTTGTTTTCTCAGAAATTTTTGGTCTGTTTGTTTACTCGAACTAATTTGTGTAGCTATACTGTAGAAGTTCGAGTTATCTCAATCTAATTTCATGGTCTTTTGATGGATCCAGTTAACGGGAGTCAAAAAATTATACAACAAAGATCTCATATTTTCTATTCGCTGTTATTTCGTAAACAAAGAGATATTTCGAAACACACAGAACATGCATATTTTGGCATACTCAAGTATTCAACGTTCGCATAGCCTGCCCCAGTCCATAACCACTACGGGTAGTAGTAACTTAAACCTGGGCCAGAGCTTCACCGCTGTCCATATTTTGAAAATACAAGAAGCTCTGAGGACTCAGTATAACTGTACGGTTTTGGATACCACTAGGATTGTGTATACCTTACAGCCCACATATACGGTACGCCGTGTTCAGTACGGAGGTATTCGCGATCTTATTCGTGTAAATCACTCCTAAAATTTCTTTCAGGTTTAGATGGCTTCAGACATCATTAAAGACAGCGAATATTGGACACGTTTGTGCATAAAGAATGAGTGTCATGGTAGAATAGCAATACTGGACGTTCTGCATAATGAGAAATGCGATGCTACTTATATAGGATTGTCACGTGATCCTAACCAACTTTATAATGAACTAAGTAATTTCCACCGAATTCTTACAAGGTTAAAGAATAAAAAGGTTATCAATGATGACCAGTGGGCAATTTTATTCCCAGCCAATCAACAGACAAATTCAGAAGATTTTGATATTACCTTAATTGTTGTCTTAATACGTAATTGTACAACTTTTCCGCAACCTACTGCTGGGTGGTTTCAAAACAATCCTCCTATAACTGATCAAAGCATTGCTGCAAACTGTTTACGTCTTGTTAACTTAAGAAATTTTGTTTATCACTATGGTAATATTAGGAATATGAAAGTTAGTGAATTCAACCTAAAATGGACGGAAGGAGACCTTATCCTGATTGGATTAAAATATGATATGACCGTAATTGCTGATCTGAAAAAGAAAACATTAGACCCACACGGGGTTGATAACCTGAAATGCATCGTAACGTATGTAGAATCAAAGTTGAAGTCACTTAAACTAGTAGTTGATACCAAAGCAAACATAACAGATATGAAACAATTAGCTGCAGATATTGATATTTTCAAGCAATCCTTGTCACTGCCTCAAGAAGAACACGTTAAGAAGCTGATAGATAAAACACTTTGTCAATGGCAGCCTGTCTTTGACAAGTATGAGACAAGTATGAAGGAGATACAGAATAAGCTGAATGAGTTAGTCGTTAATCAGAAAGAACTCAAACAGGAACAGAAAAATCTCAAACAAGAATTAGAAGAAGAGAAAAATATGCAGCATATTGAAAATGAGAAGATTAAAGAAATGCTTGAGCGAGATCACATGAAAATTGAGCAAGTTGATGAAACGCTTGGTCAAAAAATTGGTAGAAATGAATTCAATGAGAGAGTTAAAGATTTGAAAGTTGGTACGTGTGGCCACTCTACTCAAGGAAGTTTAAACAAAAAACGTTTGTGCACTCAGTCAGCAGTCTCACACGCAAAATCCCTGTACGAAAGATATGCTAAAACTCTTAGAATTGGGATGTAACAAGCGAAAGTTTAAACTTTCTTTACAATTTTACTGGTTTATTTGGAATTATCTTTCTATGAATTGCATATAATGATTTATTCAATTATCGCGCCAGAGGCGAGAAAAGAGTTTAAAACCCACATCCGTACTTTTCGAATGGGCCTAATGCGCCTTAATGTACCGCAATGAATCTACTTGCTAAGACTCAGGAGGTTTTCTGAATACCGTATTTCCTGTAATGGGCTTAACTTCATATACTTGGTCACTTGACTGCTTGTGATACCCTGAGAAATTTAAAGGCATAATGGCAGCCATATGATGAAGTCAAAGGGACTTCATAGGGATTTCAGAAAATCGTACTTCCAGAAGTAGGTTTACTTTCATTTTTGGTCACTTGACAGCTTATGTCACTATGACAAATTTAAAGGCCTAATGGCTGTCGTGTGATTACATTATAGTGACGTCATAAGGATTTTCTGAAATTCGTACTTCCAGTTTTAGGTTTGCATTCATACTTGTTCCCTTGACAGCTTATGTCACTATGAAAAATTTAGTGGCATAATGGTAGCCATGTTATGACGTTATAGTGACGCCATAATGATATTTTGAAAATCGTACTTCCCGAAGTTGATTTATCTTCATAATTGGTCACTTGACAGCTTACCTTGAGAAATTTGAAGGCAAAATGACAGCCGTATGATGACGTCATAGTGCCGTCGTAGTGATGTTCTCAAAATCGTACTTCCATCAGTTGGATTACAACATCTCTGGTTTACATTCATATTTGGTCACTTGACGGCTTATGCCAAGCATTTGGAAATAATAATGAAAACTATTTTTATAAACATTTTATATGTAAACATATTTTAAGAAGCGGAAATTGTTAAAGCCCAGGAGCTTCTAGTTTATTTTTAGAATCAAATAATGGTGAACTTCAAACCCACTTCAAAAAAATATTATTCCCTTAATTCTGAACCGGGAGTGATAGTTAATCCTATTCAGCGCTATTTTAATATTTTGTACAGATGCAGTGAGGGATTCCACCCCTCCGTAATCCCTGTTAGGAATATGTTAGAAACATGAAACTTGGTACATCTAATCAAGGACTCCTTGCTCCAATACAAGGGAACTTCTGCATAATTAGTTTTTTGCTGACGTCATTATTGTTTGTATTGTATAATATCATATGAAGTAGGCCTTGATATTGAATGTTTAGGGATTTTTGTGAAAAATATGTATATTTAGGTACCTAATGGGCAAAAACTGGTTTAATCTTATTAAACCTGTTTTTTTTGGGCTCTATATACCCGGGGGAGGGGGCACAAAGTGCCAGCGGCTTTTTTCCGAACTACACTAATGCGTATGACATGAAACTTGGTTCACACTTGTAGAATAACTCAATTTGTTTGTACAAACACTTTGGCATAAAACAATTAACTCAATGACGTTACTGGCACCTATTATGACGTCATCAATAACATCAGGTTTTTTGTCAGCAGAATGCTGTAAATGACAACAGCTTATTATTTGCGAACCACTAATGCATATGACATGAAATTTGGTAACGTCACTGGTACCTGTTATGACGTCATCATTCACGGTAAATTTGCAGTCAGTAAAATAGACTATCTGGTCTGTAAAATATACAAAATGTCAAAAAATTCATGTAATTCATTTATTCTTTCCATAAATAATATTTAGTATAATGATATATAATATTTATATTCTGTTCAGGATTAAGTTACCTCCGAAAAAATAACTAAAATATTAAAAAAATAAATCCATGATCCCAAGCCTTAGTACAAGTTAGGAAATTTCACCAAATTTCAATACCGGGAAAAATTTTAATACAGGAAAAATGTTGTTGTATAATGAAAATACCACGGACACTTTGTGATTTCGACGTTGTTCTACCGTCTTTACTGCTGACTTTAACGAGTTTTTGCTCACTGTTGATTGGAAAAATAGTTCTGTTCTGTTTTCAGGTTCTAAATGGTTAATAAATTCTCTTTGAGGTGGCACTTGCGAGAGTGTTAAAAATGCTCCCTTGGGGTATTTCCCTAAAATGGCCCCAGTAACGATTGAATGATAAAGTTATTACCTACTTTAAATGTTGAAACTATTCTTTTCAAAAGTTAAAAATATACATTTTTTGAAAAATATTGACTATTTGGGGTTCCATAGCAACAAAAAACACTTTATGATTCTATCGTGGGGCCATTTTAGATACTCCAAAATCGGTTTCCGGGGTAATACTTTAGAAATCAAGTTAAAATTATGAGATTTGTCTAACAAATAGAATTTTAGCAAAGAAAAACAGGTCAACTGCTTCGCTAATACCAGCATCAACAAAACGATTAATTGTTTTAAAAGTTAAATATTGTTGCAATTATCGTCAATGTTTTCAAAATTTAGTTGGGGAAAAGCGACTAATTCAAAAAAAAATGGTCCTGGAAATAAATTGTTGCTGAGTGACAAATTATTCCCGGTATATATCTTATGGGTTGGTTTTTCTCGGTTCTAGATATAACCTTATACGTACTGTGTATTGCCATATACGATATGATATTTAAATACTACTGTAATTTTCTTCCAGCTGATGAATGTGATGAATTACTACCTGAAGTATTTGATATTACTGCAAGTATGATTGGAAATGATTGGAAAAAGTTGGCAGTTAGATTAGGACTACAAAAGCAGGATGTTGATCATGTGGAAGAACAGAGAGTAAAAGAAGGAATAAAAGAAAAAATGATTCAATGTTTTGATAAATTGGTAAAGAAAATATTATGGGGAAAATTAAAACAAGAACTTGGAAATTTAAAACGAAAAGATATTATTGAAAGAATATTAGAAAACGATAATATGACTCATGGTAAGTATTAAAATCTTAACATAGTTTTTGGGGGAAAATAACCAATTTATGAATTCCTATATCATTCACAACCTTCTTTCGCTCTTTCTTAAAATATGTATGTTTTAATCCGATTATCAACGCTTGGCTGACCCGATTATAAACAGTCTGGCCCGTTTATAAGCGGGTCGACCTGTTTATAAACGGACCAGGCGACGAGTCAACCTCTTTATAAACGGACCAGGCGTTGACAATCTGGTTGATAAAAAGTGTTTTGTTTTTTATAAAAATTGGTATGTGACTAAATTTGATGGTGCTGATTTATGCCCAATTTAGACCAAATATTAAAAGTGCTTTGTTTTTGATGAAAACTGGTATGTGGCCAAATTTGATGGTGCTAATTTCCAATCTGTTATTCATTATTCAAAATTTGCTTGACTTTCTCCGATGGGACGAAAGACCACACCTTGACCACGCATACTTCTGATGGGGCTTTTTTAAAATTTTGGGAAAACATCCAGATGTGTCATTCTCTCGGTTAATATTTTCAAATTTAAGAAGAAAAACCACACCTTGACCACGCCCAATGACGTCATCAATCATACAAAGAAAACATACTATACATATGAGTTTTGGATAAGATGTGGGGAAAGGAATCCAGGGATGGTATTCTTTAGTTTTATATTCTGAAATTTAAGAAATCGACTACACCCTATGACGTCGTCACACAAATAAAACAAACAAACCATATTGTTAGCAATGTCTATTAGTTCATTAGTCCCACAACTTTAGAAAAAACTGCCAAAAAAAACTTAATAATGATTTCACGATCCCTGAAAAGAATAGTAAAATAACATATCAAAAACGCAAATAATCAAATAATAATAATAAATAATAAAAGTGATAAAAAAAAATAAGTATGTCATCTACATACTGAGACAAAGTGGATATATAATGATCTTTAGGACATAGTAGATATATTTTTGATCATAGTGGTTCATAGTGGTTCATAATTAGTCATAACATCATTATATAGGTTTGTATATCTTACTTATTTATTTATTTATTATTCTCAATTTTATTTAATAAATACCAACATTTGGTTAGCCCTCTAAATTAATGACGCACATTTATGACGAGTTGTTGTTTAGTAGAACCCCGAGTTATCAAATGTCAACTATCAACAAACTCAAAATGAAGAAAAGATAACATGGCTGACGAGAATTTGACTGTTCTTTTAAATAAAAATTTGTAAGAAAATAGTAAGAAAAGGAGAACAACATTTTGCTGTAGAAAGCCTAACATTAATCTTCGGACTGAAAGTACTGAAAGGAACTTTTACCAACTAAAATGTGTTCGACATCAATATTCGAATTCAGATTGACCATTCTAAGCCTAAAATATAAGAAACATTTTAAGATACTGTTAGAACCAAAAAAACCCTTTTTTTGGTGCCCAAAATAAGAAACTTTCAGTACTACACACTTCGCCAGGTTTCTTATATAAAATAACGTGCAAATAGATCCCTTCAGTGGATCTACATTTTTAGGTTCTTTGTACGCAAAGATTTTCCTTTACCCATGCAAAGATTTTCCTTTACTCACAAAGATTTTTCTTTACCCGTAAAGATTTTCCTTTACTCACAAAGGTTTCTCTTGCACATATGGGCCACCGTATATTGATACAATAAATAATGCTGTCTAATGCACAATGCGATTGACGTCCAATATGGTTCTTACCATATATCTATGTTCTTACAAGAGAAATACAGTACAATCCCGTTAACTCGGACCCTCAGGGGGGACGGGAAATTTGTCCCACTTAACGAATGTCCGAGATATCCGAAGTCTCGATAACTCGGACTTTCTTGAAAAGTACGACTTATCGGGATTTTTG
>JAULBZ010006068.1:0-12739 GCA_032360805.1 Neoturris breviconis
GCTATTGCTAAAGTATATGCTTCTGGTCGGTTTCCCCGAAAACAACTATATTTCCGACCGAATTCAACTTGTGACGATATCGTCATAAGAGAGTGCGAAAACTGGAAGTTTAGTTGCTTATTTATCTTAAAAAATATTTTATTTCGATTTGTACAATTAGAGTGTAGCAATATTATATGTATGCGTAAAGTTTTGTTGTTCGATCTCTTTCCTCTACGTTATAAAAGGCGGGATTTATCAAGCCGATCCGGCTTCTTGTTAATTCTAATACACACTCAAAGCCGTAGCTTCTCGACTTTGGGTTGTACATATAGAATACAGCCTAGGTTAACCAATAGCCTATGGGTATGTCGTTTATCACAGCTAATTGACGAATTGACTAGGCGATTTGTAATGGCTTCATTTAGAATTTGAGCGAACGAATCCGCCTAATGGAGATCCGCCTTTAAGTTCGTCTCTGTGGGCACACAGCGGTTCGTTTCTGTGGGCACACAGTGTCAAAGCAACATCTGTTATCTCAAACATTCGGAAGATATCTTGTAAACAAATATTTAAAATACTACAAATTTGTCAAGGATGGTCTGATGAAGTTGAAACGAGCGTATTATGATTATTATAAATATAAAAAAACAATATAATTACCTGCTGGCCTATAGTTTCCACCCAATGGGAAAAAGCTGTTCAAAGTCTGCAATAAGAACGCTAGAACAACGTCTTTGACGCTGTTCTTAGGTCTTTACTGCTGACTTTAAACAAGTTTTTGCCCACTAGGAAAGGAAAGTTTTGTCGATTCTAAACGTCTTCCATTTCAAAAATTTACAAAAGGCATCGCCAACCTCGTTGCTACAGCGCCAATCTTGTGTCTTAAGTAATTCTAAAAGTTCGGTGATAATTTCTAGGATGTTTCTTATGACACGCTTACGGGATGGCCATTTTGTTCAAGATAGTGAGAGGTTCTAGACAAACGACAGTCAACGGATGTCTAAATTCTAAAACAATTTATTTCCGTATGAGGAAACGGCTGTATGAGAAATATTTAATAAAAACATTGTGTTGACAAACCATGTTAAGTTATCCTCGGTGCTGTGGACAAACAGTGAAATAAGGAAGTTATAAATCCAACAACGTTACGATGTCACATACTAGACTGAAACTTAAACTAAATTCTACTGATCTTACGGGTAACACGATGTCAGCAGATAATCTATCGTGTCAAATCGATGTTCGATCGTGTCAAATCGATTTAAACTATCGATCTTATCAAATTCGAGCGCAGTAAGTATTTTTGCTATTCTTGAAGGGATAAGGCGATAATATGGCTCATATTAAGTCATTCGTGATGAAAGGGAGACATACTTATCGTTCTCCATAGAAAGACATTTCAATGGCAGAAATCGACGTCACAATTTTGAGCTATTGATATTTTTTTGTGTGGGTGTTTGTGACAGATTTTTGGTATCTCTTCATCATAGCTATTTTGCAGAAGATAAATTAAATATGAGTATTTATAGTTTCTGTCTGGAATAGTTTTGGAATAAATAAAATTCAGATGTAAAATCCATATTGTTGTGAATAAACCTTCTGGTGAATGGGTTTCTAATAAACTGATTGTTTAAAATAAGAACAAATAATCACTGTGGAGGAATGATTATGGAATATAGGTTCGCGTTAAAAAGCTTTAACCTACGTTTAAATATCACTCCTCCACAGTGATTTGTTACCATCTGATCACCTTTATTATAAAACAATTTAATGATATAACCGTCTGGTTGACTGCACAAAAGACAAATTTTTATTTCTGTCTTAACTTAACTTGAGATATTTTTCTTCCACTTCAGCATGAAGCCCGACAGGCGAAGATTATTTATCACAACTCTTGGTATCTTTCAAATTATATTTGGTACACTTTTCTTGAGCTTGGGATCTTGGGCATTACTTGAAATAAAATCGTCCGTGAAGAACACAGCTGGCGCACCATTTTGGATGACGGGATTGGTAAGTATAGCGTGTAGCTAGTCTGATGACATAAGTTGCGGCAATTGTTAAAGCCTATTGTTGTTGATATGGACGGCTTTCATAATATAGCATAATCTGGTCTCGTCGATAGCCTGAAACTATGCTCAAAAATCACTCCTCCACAGTGATTATTTGTACTTATTTCAAACACTGATATAATCAACGGCTCAATGACTACGAAACTCCCAGAAAAGATAGCAATACTTCGAGTGGACATTTTGTTAGATTATGCGCAAATAGAATTTGGATAAAGTCAACCAATTTTTTGTCGTTATAATATTGTAAAATCAGGTTACCATAACACGAAAAACATTGTTGAGCTTGCAAGAGATTCTTCGATACTAAAAACCAATCACTCACAAGACTATTAACTCCGGACTATTCTCCACAAGGATATTAACCCTTCTATTTTACTTACTAGTGTTTTTTCACTGGATATCTTTCGATTACAACACCAAGAAGTTATCATAAACAATGGGTATTTATTTATTTACAATCAGCCAGTCACTGTGGAGGAGAGATCTTTTTAAAACGTCTTTCTTTTACAGTGATTATTTGTTCTTATTTTAAGCACTGAAACAATCAAGACCCAGTGGTGTAAAACTTGTTCAAAGTCAGCAGTAACGACGCTAGAACAACGTCGAACGACGATGTTCTAGCGTATTACTGCTGACTTTGAGCAAGTTTTTTCCACCGCATATTATGAAGAAGGATGTTAGCCATCTTGCCATTGAACCCGTTCATCTTTCATCTTTCGTCAATTTCTACCGATGGAATGCTTTTTTTTTGGTTTTCGCATCGAATTATTCGCCTCATGAAAATCAACCTAAAGGAGCCAATAGACCTATTCACGAATATATGAATACGAGACGTTGGTAGCCTGAGTTCCAGTCCCTAACTACGACCTACTACTTGTCGTAGTTAGGGACTGGAACTCGGGCTAGGCGTTGGTTGCTCAAAGTAGAACTTGATGCAATGCAATAACTTCCTTTTTTTGCACTGCAGTGCACAAAAACGAAGTTATTGCATTGCATCAAGTTTTACTTTGAGCAGCCAACGCCTCGTTTTCATGTATTTGTAAATAGGTAGTCATTAATTTTTACGTTTTCTCTAGATATCTGCGCTGCTTTACACTTCAACATTTACTTGCATATTAGCATTAACGATAGCAGTATGGATGTTTATCCATCTAATGAGGATAAAAGAAGCATCTAATATGTCTTATATCAGTATGGTGATGGCTTTAAATATATTAGTTATGTTGGACGCAGGGATAACAGCTGCTGCCGCATGGTCAGCTAAAGAATCAAATTGTGATATTCAACAACCTCAGAATCTTCAGGTAACAATACTAGGTTATTCATCGGTCCCGGATATATCCATAGCTAACCGTGCTAATGATAATACACAGATCGTATATGGCACCATATACGGTAGTCTTTTACGCCGTGCTGCGGTCCGGATTTTCTCAAATGCGATTAACTAGACTGAGAAAGGACGAAAGGAGATTGAGTGACACACGACTTTCTATCAACTTGGAATATTCGATTGCAAATAGAATTATGTCTTTGCAGGTAATTACCAACCAATAGACACTTTGACTGACAACAAATATCAAAATTCAAAACTCCTTGGATTCGTATTTCATCAAAAAGTAGATTACATGGCTTCTGTATAAAGTTCATGGTTGTCTATCCTATCAGTGTCGAGAATATACACCCTTTTTATTGATACCCTTTTTATGCCAATGATCGTTCTTGGTCAATAATTTTTTCACATTATTTTACGTACATGTATACACTGCACGAGATTTTCAGGAAACTTTTTCTTTTTGAGATATAAGTTTAATATAATCTCCATATTTTTGTACAAAGAACCAACTCATTGTTAGGTCCTTGACTATTGTATCATTCCAGTGAACAATAACCTATTCAAAGGCAGCAGTAACGCGCTCGAATAGCGTTTTTAGCGTTCTAGCGTCTTTGTTGGTCTTTAAACAGGTTTTTGCGCATTGGGATAGGTTGTATTCATCTCTCTCGTTTTTAGAATGTTGTTAATGTTGATCCACCACCAGCTTACTTTGGTAGTCGCATGATGTATTTTGGAAATGATGATTACCAACCGCCGCCATCAGAAGTTGGCGCTCCTCCACCATATGAACCATGATCATCCTCCATCGTATGAACTACAAACCTTTACAAAAGCAGCTTATTCGTAACGGAGCCAATGAGCGCATAATTATGACATCAATGCATACTTACCGTCATTGTATCGTCGTTTTTTGTCCTAGTGTATATTCAGCTTTACCGACCTCGTTTCAAACGTTACTACAAGAGAAAGTAAAATAGCTATTGCGAGTTAATAACATTATTTAAATTTAACATCTTAGCTTTAAATCTGCTACAATGTTTAGCATTCCCAGCCAACATGCGACATCTTTATCAACGTCTAAAAGACGTCTTTTTTGACGTCGCAATGTCAAAATGACATATTTTCGACGTTGATAAGACGTTGCGTGCCCACGAGATATACATTAGAATCTCGATAAGTGTGACCCTGGATAAGTGGAACTCTCACGGAACTAAATTTTGAGGTTCCCTGGGGTTTCCACTTATCGATAATTAACTGTAGTATGTAATCTCCAAAGAGTAATTGCAAAGGGGTATAATAGATTCGAGGGGTGGGGTATTCGGTCAATCTTTTTGGAAATCTTTGAAAATACGCTTGGTGGGAGGTATAAAATGTAAAAGTATTTGTCTTGAATCGCTATGCACAAAAATAAAATCTATACATGGAGTAACTTTTAAAGTGATTTAAAAATAACAAACTTTCCTTAAAAAAGCCCCAAACAGGAATTCATCCCTCCCCTCCCTTACAATTACCTTTCAGAGAGCAGCAGTTACCAGAAAAATGTTTCTTGATATTCCGAAGCAAAATTTATATCCTAAGAATAATTTCGTCCGTTTAAGGGCGTTCTCATTGGACACGTCGTGGTGAAACGAAGTCGAGGCAACGATGTTAATGACGTTTTGATGCTGGATACTATGGACTTGCTTCATTTATTTACTGCTTACAATCGTGTATGTATATACACGCATAAACAACAATTTGTCTTTATAACCAGTGAAAAAATATTTAAAGATGCAGCTATTTATTTTGGAAAGAATTTTTAAAATTTTAAACTCTTACGTTTTTTTAACAAAAAAGTATTTATAGAAATATACAATGTTATTTTTCTTCGCAACCTCGATTCCAGGGTTTCTTCTATCTTGATGTTTAAATAGGTGTGAAAAAACATTAATTTCTTCGTTAGAATGTTTCTTATTGCCCCTATAAGGCGGAATCTTCACTAGGCGAATCGTGCTAATTTTAAATGAAACCACTCGAGAGTTCGAGTAAAAAAAATTCGCAAAGAAATGACTTTCTGTAATCTGTTTGGTTACGCTTGTTTCGCTTAGAAAAAAAGTTCTACTTTGAAAATTCATTTATCTGCGAACTTTTTTCGCTCAAATTCTTTAGTGGAAATCCGCCTTTACATTGGTTGGAAGTAACGTCCCCGCAGTAGCTTTGTTTAGAATTCTCGGGAACGAATTCGCCTAGTGGAAATCCGCCTTTATTTTTATAATTCTCGTGTGATGCGAAAATAAATGGTGTTCTTAGAAAGAGATGCTCTGAGCAGGGAATGGTCGAGAATAACATTGTTGGAAAGAAAATTGTGTTTTGTGAAATGGGAAAGCACTAACCAGTGGAGAATCGGTTTCCATTTGGAAGGCAAAAATGATAAAGCCGTAAAAACTGTGGTGGTCATTCTATCTCATAAATTGGCCTTTTTTCGGACTCACCCTAAAAAAAAGAACAGGCCAAATAAAAAAAGACTGACGTTAAGTTTTGGCAAGAAATTGTAAAGAAAATAGCTAAAATCTGCATTTTTACGTTGACGGCGACAGTGTTTTGGAATAAGAATGTCGTTATTTATAAAATAAAGAATCTTAAACTTTTGTTTATCCTTAAGTTATTTTGGTTATTATAAAGAAATTATTTTGGTTATTATAAAGAAAGTAATGCAAACTTAAATTCACGTAATTTTTCGCAGTCACAAAACATTTCCACCAAAATAAACTCTTTCCATGATCCACAACAAAAAAAATTCTGAATGATAATTCGATGATAATGTAACCGACTAAAAAAGGGCTTCTTTTCGATAAAAAAATGGTATCTGACCAAATTTGATATTCATTTTGTAGAATTCTAACCCCCAAAAAAACGTGTCTTTTTTTTTCTTTTTTTTTTAACATGTTTCTGTTACATTCGTATTTGAGAGGACATTTCTTTGATGGGGTGAGGAAGTGGTTGGCATCAAATTGAAGTAAACATGGTATGCGTAGGACGATATGTACAATTATTTATGATCATTCAAATACCAATGCAATTTGCCAAATAAGATTTGTGACCTCACAAAGTCATTGAAATTTTTGTTGGAATCGCTGGAAATACCAAAGATTTCTTTATGTATGGTGTGAGAGTTCAAACTCAAGGCGTTATTAAATTTCCGATTTTTAAGGGGGCGTTGATGAGGGAGAGCGTTTATTGAATATAATAAAAAGAATTATTTCCACACTACTGTATTATTCCATGATACACGAATGTATTATTGTATTCCCATTTTATAGTACAACTAAACCACGTTAATTTTGTTGTTCATATGACCACTGAAAAGGTTTGTATGACAATTTTCCTCTATGTTGATCAGGTATTTCCGAGTAAAGATCCAATAATATCACTTCTGGGAGAGGGAGAGGCGTCCATTCGAAGGGGGCGTTTAAAATAAGGGGGCGTTTAATCGAAGTATTGCGATACAAATGTTCTTGTTTACATTAAGTGAAATAACTCGGAAATTTTATTTGTGTCTAAATCACCAAGTTACGAAAAGTTAGATAACTCGGGTTATGACGTCATATTCGCAACTCGGTTTTCTTAACTCGGGATTTCAAACCTCAGTGAAATTGGAGACATTCTAGTAAATCAAATTTCAAAATGGAAGATACAAAATATTCCATGTGGTCACATGAGTAGAAATCTTTCAGACGCACAACGGACATTCTCCTCCGTAGAGCCTCAATGGGCCAAACTGGAATAGAACCGAGCGGATTTTAAAAATAATTCGATTCGCCCGGTTTTACCGTTTTGCCGTTTTAGGATGGCGTAAAGTTTCTTCTGCGTAGGAGAGTGCACAACGGAATTAATTGTAATACGATATTACGGTCTGGTTTCTACATGGTATCACGGTTTCTGCATTTTGCAATTTTTCTACATGCTTTTTTAGAGAACAAGTTAGAAATCAAAATAATTATCCTCTTGACTCTACACAATTTCATCCTTGCAGGATGATCTGAAATCGATTGTCAATTTCAATTACCTTTTAACTTAGCAGCAATAATCTATTACTTCAAAATGAGTGCAATTTTTATTTGTTTAAAGTAGAAACCATGGTTTCCATCTTACAATATTTGTAATGCGTCAAACATTCTCTTTTAATGTATTTGAAGATAAGTGCGTGAGAAGTTCAAAAATCTGTGGAGTGTAAGAGTTAGATGGCTTCTTTAACTGTTTTAAAGAAATCTGTAGAGTGCATCATCTGTCATGAACCACAAATCATCCCAAAGCAGTTACCATGTTACCATACTTTCTGCAAAGACTGTTTGGATGATATGATGAAGTTCGATGATGATGGTAGCGCTATAATAACGTGCCCATTGAAATGTGACGGAGATGTACTAATCGCAGGAAATCAAACAACCAATTCACTTCCAAACAACTATTCTCTTCAAAGTGTTTTGGATATCATCCAGACTTCAGATGACAAGTACGTCCAATATATTCACAATCTCTTCACAGGTGCTAATTCGTTACTAAGGAAAAAGGGCTATGACAAAATCACCGACCCACCGACCACTCAAGGGATCCATTTGAAACTTTCTAGGTTTTTTTCTTACGATAGAATAATCAATATTATGCATTAAAATATATTCAAAATGGTGCCCTATGACCTCACGAAATTCAAAAATCTTGATTCCGCCCATGCTTGGTTCTGGTCGATTCATGCTCGGTTGTGGTAGGTTTTTGGTCGGTTTCCGCCTGGTTCTAGTCGATTCGCATTCCTTCGTTTATATTCTTTAGAAGATTAGACTAGTAGTGCTTCTTCGTTATAATATTTTTTTATCTATCAGTTGTTTATTGTTACTATTTTTTGCTAGAGGGTGGATATATTTCCATCGTCAAAGATTTGACGTATAACCTTGTAACAATATGCACGAAATACAGGAAACAGACTAATTTTTGTATTTCACACACTAATCTAGATGTCAGAGTCTATTAAGGCTGGTTAAATCTTTATCTTTATCGCAAAAAGATGCTGTATTGCGCTAAATCAAGTCACGCATAGACATAAGGTAATGACTTAATTGTAACTTATACATTGCAACGTCTCTAAGTCGAACAAAATTATGTTCCATGCTGAAATACGGAATCACGATTCACAAATTGCATTCCAATCTCCTGCATGACGTCATAGGGTGCCATTTTTAAATATATTTTCGAAGTAAAGTTAAAGTCAAAACGACCTTATAAGAATCTTTTTCATACTGTTAGGGTTTACGTTTTCTTGGTCTATCTGGGTGAGAGATAGAAAATGATCAAGTCTAACCTTGTAATGTGAATTCAAAGCCTAGTGATTCTATTATTTTAAGCAATCCGAGTTCTGTTATAAATAATTAATCCAAACGTGCCTGAGACAATTGGTCTCTACTGAATTATACCAATGTCTGTGAGATAAGGTTCTAGTGTATAACAGAGACTTAAACAATGTGCCTGGGACCAAATGTCCGCTCTATCTGTAATATTAATAAGGCGAGTTTCAGATCAATGGTAAAGTCCTTTAATCTAAGTGAACATAAACAAGTCTGTACCTGCGCAACGAAAGACATTATTTTTTATATAAATATGCAATATTATCTTCTTATAAATACATAAAGTCTTTCTTGCTCTGAATGAATTGTTTTTTGTCTTGAAATTTTCCCTCTATTTATTCTATTTTGATGGGAGGTCAATACCTCCCGACTTTGTACCGATGACCCCCCGATGGGATTGGTTATGACGTCTTTCCTATCTTTCTTAATCTGTTTTACGTGTAATTTTTCGTGCTCTGGATCATTTTTTTATCTAATGCACATTACATAATTTCATTCGGCTTTCGTAACTTGTTTATCTTTTATTTAAGATGGTAGCGGAGTTGCGCTTTGTTCGAGTTTTATCGTTGTTTGCGTTGATTCTTACTCTGACCTAGTTGTGCGCCTATTTCGTTCTTTATGTTATGTCGTTATTGTTGTAGCCCTGATATGATAATTCCTATTTCTTCTTTGTATCTTCATGACAATAGTAGACTAAGAACAAGCTTTCCAGCGAGAAATAATATTGAATTGAAATAAAATTGAACTCAAGGAGCCTGCAAGGGTATAAGAAATACCGCTGGAAGTCACAAGAGAACCAAGTCGTTTGAAAGAAAGCGATTCCCTAGTTCCTCGTAAGATTAATGCAACTTTGATTCTGGAACGAGCCTGCAAGGGTATAAGAAATACCGCTGGAAGTCACAAGAGAACCAAATCATTTGAAAGAAAGCGATTCCCTATTTCCTCGTAAGATTAATGCAACTTTGATTCTGCAAGGAGCCTGCAAAGGTATAAGAAATACCGCTGGAAGTCACAAGAGAACCAAGTCATTTAAAAGAAAGCGATCCCCTAGTTCCTCGTAAGATTAATGCAACTTTGATTCTGCAAGGAGCCTGCAAGGGTATAAGAAATACCGCTGGAAGTCACAAGAGAACCAAATCATTTGAAAGAAAGCGATTCCCTAGTTCCTCGTAAGATTAATGCAACTTTGATTCTGCAAGGAGCAAAAGAGATACCGCTGGAAGTCACAAGAGAACTAAGTCATTTAGAAGAAAGCGATCCCCTAGTTCCTCGTACGATTAATGCAACTTTGATTCTAAAATATATTGCACAGTAAATATAGAACGTTGATTCTCATTATGCGAAACATTCAGCGCGAAAGCCAAAAGAAAACATTCCTTTAGTAGAAATTAACATCACACGATATATGATGTCAATTTCTACCAATAGGAATGTTTTCTTTTGGCTTTGGCGCTGAATAGTCTTCCTAATGAGAATCAACCTTTAAGGGACCGTGCAAACACGGAAGATTATTCGTGCGCATCTATCTTTACTTTACTGTTCAGTGGGCAAAGGCTTGTTCAAAGTATGCAATAAAGACGCAAGAACAACGTTTTTAACCTTGTTCTAGCGTCTTTACTGCTGACTTTGAACATGTTTTTTCCCACTGGGCTTTATTTCTGAGTTTTATTATTGCTCTCTTTCAGAATAAACAACAAATGAAAGTAGGATATATGTTCCTCAAAGATGACTTCCTTCAACAAAAGGAAAGTTTACAACAACTTTCTAAAATGTTGGATGCAAAAGATGATGTGACGTCAGAACAGTTGTCAGAAATAGAAAATGTCAAACAAAAGATTAAAACGATGGATAAGCGTGTACCGATGAAACCAGTAGAAACACAAACAATTTCCATTCAATACCAAAATGCTGCAACATCAACAGATGGCGTTATCATTTTGTAGGTACCATGGTCGAACTTTCTACATTCAAGTTTCAAGAAGTCGAAACGTCAACAGCAGATATAGTTGCAACAGAATCTATTGGAATCATGACCGATGTGTCAGCACACCAATTCCAAGATGCCTAAACGCCAACTGCCGATCATGAGAATGTCAAGTATCGTTTTTCCTATAAGTGGCACTAAAGTTCTGTTAAGCACCCTCCCTCCAATAAGCGCACTCTTAACTAAGAGAATAGCTTGAGAAGCGTCGGGTGCTTATTAGAAACTTAAATATTTCCAGTAAGCGCTCGATGATAATTGGTAATATATCGTCTAGTTTATTGCGACCATCGTTATTTTCTTGATATTACTAATATTTATTTGATGTAAATCGTACCTACAGCAAAGAAGTTAATTTTAAAACATGTTTTGTTGTTCTTTGAACGTTGTTATAACGTTATTTTTCTGACTTTGAACAGTTTTTTATTCTGGGTAAGGTGTTCTGTGCTTCCTATCTCGCGTATCATCTCTACTCTCTGCTGTGGCCTTTGCAACTAGCATTTATACAAACGTCTCGCAAATAAGGCTACAGTCTATACTCAACGGGCAAGCATCAGTTCCAAGTCCGCGGTAATGACACTGAAACAGTTCTAGAGTTTTATGCGGACTTTGAACAGGTTTTTGAGCCAAAATTCCGAATTTTCACTTAGACAAAAAATCTTAAATTTTAGTTAACAAGACAAAAGACACAATAAATCGAAATTGTCCCAAAAACCTGGGTACTATGCTGCTAGAGACAGCAGAATTTGTCGAGTTTGAAAAAGCCCTAAGTCTTAATTTAGTCTACTCGATAAATCTCTGAGAGCTAATAAGAAGCGAGCGTAAGCATTTGCGCAGCATTTGTTAGTAACGCGAAAAAATTAACTAGCAGGTGGCGAAAAATGCATCCGGCATCTTGACTGCACCTTGACTGAACTTGCTTTTTTACCACTTTTTTTTAAAATACCTCATTTTTTTCACTCGTGTGCTCACCATAGTTGCAGTAACTAAAGATTGTTCGATTCGCATTCGATTAAGCGTAGTAGATATTTGCTTTGTATTTGCGCATGAATTTGGTAAAGGTTTTTTATTGTTGTTGTTGAATTTGTCTACTTTGCTTTTTTGCTCCAAGTTGATCTAAGACTCAGACTTTTTGACTTTTATTCCATTAAACTTTCTTGGAAAGCGGGAGTTTTTATCTATTCACAGTAAAATATATCAATAAATTTACCTGTTTACTGTAGCTAGCTGAATTTCTTTTCATTGCATTGTACATCGATAGATGAACCAACTCGCGTATCTGTGTTAATTCTACTGTCTATGACCCAGACTTTTTGACTTTTATTCCATTGAACTTTCTTGGAAAGCGGGAGTTTTTATCTATTTACAGTAAAGTCTATCAATAAATTTACCTGTTTACTGTAACTAACTGAATTTGTTTTCATTGCATTGTACATCGATAGATGAACCAACTCGCGTATCTGTGTTAATTCTACTGTTGCTATATTTTATTTATTGTTCATATTATTGTTTTCTCTGTTGTTACAAGTTTTAAAAAAGACGTTCACAAGATTTTTATAGCTGTTGTCCGCTTTTGTTTATCCTGCTGCTGTTTTCACTTCGGCTGCAGTGCTGCTATTATATAACAAATTTTGTTGACGGGTGCCCGTAGAGTCACTCGTCTTTGGTTTCGTACTTGTGGGTCCGTTTGTGTGTGTGTGTAACACTTTTTTTAATACTATTAGTAACTGTGTTCATTTTAACCTGCGCATAGTATTTCTTATCAGAGTCTCCAACGTAGATGTTTTAAGCTTCCGCTTCATATATACTCCCTTTCCGCTCGATTTTCCTTAAAAGTAGCTGCGGAGAAGATTTTTTGTAAGCGTTTGAACGAAGATACGCCAGTTTCAAAATACAAGGAATCGAGGTTATCTATTACGCGCTGTGTCTAAAGAACCGGGAATAAATCTCTTTATTTACTGATTAAAACTCCGACAATTGTCTCGATGACTGCTTG